>JAVGWN010002885.1:0-10736 GCA_034552555.1 Semaprochilodus insignis
CGCCTGTCTATCTATCTATCTATCTATCTATCTATCTATCTACGCTGACTGAACTACCATCATTACTAATTAATTATTAATAACAACAACAACATAATAAGAAGAATAAGAATAGAAGTAATTTAGAAGCTCCAAATATTCAATGAACTAATAAAACCTTAATAAAACTGTTATTAGTTATTAAATCATTACAGTGATGAACGTGTAACGGGGTTGTGAAATCAGGAATGACATCAAAAGAAAGCAAAAAGAAAACAATAAAATTTTCGAGAGGAAGAAAATAATAGTTTTATGGGATTTAAAGAAGAAATTGGTGGCAATTAATCCGAATAAATAAATAAATAAATAAATAAATGCTGGTCTCTGATTGGCTGCCTTCTTTCTGTGGGGGGTATATATGGAGCCCCCCTGGCCCGGGCCGCCTCTCAGTGTGAGACAGAGCAGAGCGCGTGAACATCAGAGCGGATATGGAGAAGACGCGCGCGCACGGGCCCGGAGGTCTGCGCGCGAAAGGTTTCGCCATCACGGACTTGCTTGGATTGGACGCGGACGGCACGAGCGGCGGCGGGGCCGGGGGAGCGTGCCCGAGCGCGGTCGGCGGCGCGTGTCCGGGCGGCGGCGTGGGCGCGGTGGGCGCGTTCCCGTTCCCGCTCGGTTTGGGCTTCCTGTGCAGCCTCGCGGCGCAACAGCAGCAGCAGCACCACCACCACCAGCAGCAGAGCGCGCGCGGCTTTCTGCCGGCTCACGTGCCGCTGCTACAGGCGCGAGCCGAGCCGCCGTACGTGGAGCAGCGCGAAGAGTTCTCCGGTAAGTTTCCTTGATGCGTCACGACCGTAAATAATAATAACAGTACATACAGCAGTCTGTGCGTACACGGTCTACCCAGATACGCAATCTGCGTAAAGGCATATAAACAGTTTAGAAAATCAGAGTAAAATAGAAACTTAGAGTAAAATCCTCCACAGAGTAAACAAACAAACAAATAAATAAATAAATACATTAATTAATAAGCATAAAATTAATTAATAATCAAAGAAAGAAAGCATTGTTCAAAACAAAAGTTGTATTTAAACAAAAATGATTGCTATATTAAAACGATTTAAATATTTAAATAAGCGGAGCATTACATTTATTACATTAAAATACAAATAAAAATTAAATATGTAGTATATTTAAAAAGTTACAAATCTTAAAGTAAACCAGAGTAAATAAATACAGCTCTAAAATAAATGTGTTTCATTTTGTTAAAATATATATAATAATAATGAAATAATCATATACTAAATAGATAACACTAATAATAATACTAATAATAATAATTAATAATAAAAAAATACATAAATAACAACATACTATATATAATATTTAATATATGTAACAACCAAATGTATTTATTAATTTATTTACATATAGTCCATCGTATATTGAAAGTTTAATAAAACGTAAATACAATATGTCAATAAAATAATTGCAAAAATCTAAAAAAAAATCACATAATAAATAACTAGTAATAAAGCTTCTAGTTATATATAGTTATATTTTTTTACAGTTACAAATAAATAAATAACTAAACTCTTTAATGTATATACATATAGCTTAATCAAAAGATCTATTTAAATAAAATCTATAATATATTAAAAAGTTATAAATGTTAAAGTGATGCATGAAATTAAATTTATGTAGAATATTTACATACACAAATCTCTAAATAAATAAATCAAAACAAATAAATAATCTAAGAAAGCTTGACAAATTTCAGAGAACATGAAAAATATAAAGAAAATAAAGCTTTATGAATTAAATAAGTATATAATAAAACTAATAAATAATAATAAAGACATTTGCTGAAGGTTTACCTGAACAGTGTGTGTAATGATGGTGAACATATGTGACCTTTTTTTTAAATAACTTTGGGTTTGTCTGTTTTGTTCATTTCTGCTTAAATGATTGGCTTTATTATAGTGATGTATTTTACTGCGTGTATTTGTTAAGGTTAAGCTGCTCCGCTGAACAGTTTGGTTTACTGTGTGTGCGGTAATTATGAACACAGTAACACAGTTTTAAATCGGAATGTTCAGATCAAATCAGAAGTGAGACCAACTCAAACCAGCTTCTAGGGCTGGAACGATACATCGGTTCTGTTGGCTGTTTCCATACTGCAGGCTTTATTATCGACTCATAGCCTCCGGACTCCTGTCCTTCACAGTCTCCACGGCCTTCTGAACTGCACAGAGGAAGGGCGCTGAGATAACTGAAGGCGCGTTCTCGAACAGTAAATGCGCGTTCACGTGCCCCGCCTCGTGTTAGCGTCCGGGGCGCTGTCCACATGTGCTGGTGCTGAAATGACCACTGCCCAGCTTTATGGAGTAAAACCGGTTCACTACATGCTCGTTAACCTGGCTGTAAATGGCGGCGCGTGAGCCTCACGTGAAAACCAGCGCGTGTATATGAGCTGTGAAGTGACGTGTCCATGTGTCTCTGTTTCCAGATGAAGACTGTCTCTCTGGTGACCGTAACGATGGGAAAAGCTCTGGGAACTCACAGAAGAGGAAGAAGAGGAGACACAGGTGAGGCTGGTACACCTGCTCGCTCACAGTCATTGCTGTGTGTGTGTGTGTGTGTGTGTGTACGTGTGTGTGTGATGGAGCCTAACAGTCCCTCATCCTGGTTTCAGGACGGTGTTCACGTCTCATCAGCTGGAGGAGCTGGAGAAGGCCTTTAACGAGGCTCATTACCCGGATGTTTATGCGCGGGAAATGCTGGCCATGAAGACCGAGCTACCAGAGGACAGGATACAGGTCAGTCACCTTATTATAAGAGCAGCCAACGAGTGCATGAGGACCTCACCATGAGTGGACTGTCGGCACTCAATAAGTGTACTATGAACACTCGCTGTGCACACTATGAGCACTCAATAAGCACAATATGGACACTCTATTAGCACACTATTAGCACTCAGTGAGCAGACTATAAGCACTCAGTGAGCAGACTATGAGCACTTAGTGTGCACACTATTAGCACTCAGTGAGCACAATATGGACACTCTATTAGCACGCTATTAGCACTCAGTGAGCAGACTATAAGCACTCAGTGAGCAGACTATGAGCACTTAGTGTGCACACTATTAGCACTCAGTGAGCACACTATTAGCACTCAGTGAGTACACTATTAGCACTCAGTGAGCACACTATGAGCACTTAGTGTGCACACTATTAGCACTCAAGTACACTATTAGCACTCAGTGAGCACACTATGAGCACTCAGTGAGCACACTATTAGCATTCAGTGAGCACACTATTAGCACTTAGTGAGCACACTATTAGCACTTAGTGAGCACACTATTAGCACTCAGTGAGCACACTATGTGCACTCAAGAAGCACTGTATTTGAGCACTATGTGAGCAGGCTATAATCACACCATGAGCATTTAATAATGAACGCTCAAAGAGTGCAATGAGTTTTCACAATGAGTGCTCACTCACTGCACTACGAACACTCAGTAAGCACACTGCAATCCCACCATGTCACTAAATCACATGCTTATTTTTTTCCAGGTGTGGTTTCAGAACCGACGGGCCAAGTGGAGGAAACGGGAAAAGTGCTGGGGGCGCAGCAGCGTGATGGCCGAGTACGGACTCTACGGAGCCATGGTCCGTCACTCCATCCCTCTACCAGAGTCCATCATCAACTCTGCCAAGAACGGCATGATGAGCTCCTGCGCTCCCTGGCTGCTAGGTGAGCCAACAGGTGGTCTAACTTATTCTCAATCAAACACTCAAATATGTATTTGATCACTTGGATACATACCTGAGTCGTCTCGTGAAATAAACATACTGTGCCAGAGGACCTCGATCAGTGGTCAGCAACTTTCCTCCTGGAGATCTACCTCCACATTAAGCCGTACGTACCTAATCTAGCGAATCAAGGACTGAAAATCATTAGATGGACTAGGGTTGGTACTAGAACCTTAAAAGAACATAAACCACAAGGAGCAGAGCTGCTTACCACTGAACGAGACTGAGTCTGGCACCGGAAGTTGTTAACCCCCTAAACTGCAGGGTGAGTATATCCCTAAAAATAAGAGTTAGAGTACAGGAAGTACAGGGCACCATGTGGACGCTCACACTTATAAATCTTATTTACTGAAAATGAGAACTAGCAACTGAAAGGTGCTTTAGGGAACCGAAGATAATAATCAGGAACTGCTTTGAACGATTAATTTTATTAATTTATTAATTTATTAATTTTATTAACTTAATTATAAATTTTATCAAGTTATTAATATGTATCTTTCAACTACCACCATGTATTATTCAGTTACCACTATAAATTATTTAGTATCTACTATGAAGTATTCAGTAAGTACAATGAATTATTCAGTAACCACTATGAATTATTTTGTTACCACTACGACTATTCGGTGACCGCTATGAATTATTAAGTTACTAATATGGAACTTTCAATTACCACTATGAATTATTCAGAATTTAATATTAATTATTAAGTATCTACTATGAATTATTCAGTTACCACTATGAATTATTTTGTTACCACTACAAATTTTCGGTGACCGCTATGAATTATTAAGTTGCTATCATGGAACTTTCAACCACCACTATGAATTATTCAGAATCTAATATTAATTATTAAGTATCTACTATGAATTATTCAGTTACCATTATGAATTATTCAGTAACTACTATGACTTATTCAGTAACCCCTATGAATTATTTTGTTACCACTACGACTATTCGGTGACCGCTATGAATGATTAAGTTACTAATATGGAACTTTTAATTACCGCTATGAATTATTCAGAATCTACTCTGAATGAATCAGTTACTACTGTGAATTATTAACTTACTGCTAAGAGATGAACATGGAAAATTGGGGAAAATAAGAGGAATTTAAGGCTGGGCCTGCTAACAGCTCCTTGGAGTTTAATGGGTTAAACAATGTTGGACAGTTTAAACATTTCACCCCCTGGTGGTCAGTGATTCCGCTTTGAGTTCTAAACTCTCGTTTTCTTCTTCTCATGAACCAGGAATGCACAAAAAGTCCATAGAAATGACCAAGAAGTCCCCCGGCACGCCTGAATCCACACACTCCGACTCCTTTTCAGAGGATGTGAAAGGGAAGAACAGCGACTTCTTGTGGTCAGGAGGACCCACTGCAGTGGACGACCCGGAGGACATGGCCATAGATTTGTCCAGCACGGCCAAACAGGAGACCAAGAGCACTTTGAAAACATCACCGGTCCACACAGAGCCCAACAGCGACTCTGAGAACGAGAACTGAAAACAATCATAATCTGTACAGTCTGAGGGGACGGACAAGGGCTGTGTGGACCCCTGGCGCCCCTGGCCTAAACGATATGGACCTCTGTTTATAAGCAGCGCCAGTGTCCCTGTTCTGTCCTCATCAGAGATGCTTTTGTTTGTGTTTATTTGTTTTCATTTGTAAATGTTTTATTCTTAATTATTTTTATGTGGGGCATCAAAACTATGCAGGGGAAAGAGGGCTTGAGCATTATCCATAAAGCTGAGCTGAAACTCAGAAGGGGCTATTTATTTTTATGGGAAATAAAGCACACACTTCCGAAGCACTTTACCTGCATTGATGCTGAATGTCGGGATCTGATTCATCTCTGTCTGCAGCAAAGCAATGTGATGCGTAGTCAACAAACCCACATGTTGAGAAAATAAATGACTAGGTTGTGCATTCGGTTCAAATGATTTCTTTCCTTTCAGAACTGCAATTCGGTCAGTCAGTACTATTTTCATAGATTTCCATCATTAACATTCCCAACACTTTTGTACACCCTTATAATAGGGAGCGGTGGACTGTGACTATAGACCAGGACCTTTAATTATAGCCATAAATGTCAAAAGTCTCTAGGGTAATGCTAATTTCAGCTAGCATCCATATAGAATTCTACTGGTATGTTAGCACTATGCTAACCACAATTCACATGAGTCTTTCTAGAGGCCATTCTAGAATAAAAACAGCTATTTGAAACTTCCAGGTTTTACTTGAAGCTTGTGACAGACATATTAACATATACTGTACACACACACACACACACACACACATATATATAGCTTGTAGCAGTTTCACAGTGTTTGGTGAGCTCTGGGGTAGTTGCTATTTTCCATTTCTAGCAAAACCCTCTACTGTAATGCTAATTTCAGCTAGCATTCCTATGCTAACCACGTTTCTCGTGAATCATTGTGGGCCGTTGTAGATTAAACACGGACATTTGAAGCTTCTAAAAGACATTTCAGTCTTTACTTGAAGCTTGTGACACATATTTTAGCATATATATGTATTTTAGCTTGTAGCAGTTTCACAGTGTATGGTGAGCTCTGGTGTAGTTCCTGTTTTCTGTTTCTATCAACTCATGAGATATGTCTCAAAGTAGTCCAACTCTAACCCTAACCCTGTAGCACTGCACAGCAAATCAGCCATTTTCTAGGCAGTCTCAACCGTCCAGATCGTTACAGTGTACTGAAACTTTTGTTTCCTGAAAATTCCCACCGTAAAAACCAGCAAGCACAGACTTGACTATGCTGCCTGATCTGAAACAGTGCAACGCCTGAGGGGGCTAATTAACTACTTGGACCCTGTGAAAGTAACAAATTAAAATTATTTTATTATTTAAAAGAAACTTATTGTGACATCACGATGTCATAGTTTAACCTGCTTCATCCACACTTACTTGACTGCAGCTGCAGCACTGGTGTACCTCAAGGGGGCGCTGTAGCAAACTGATTCACCCAGCTGAGACTTCATAGTCTAGAAACTGTAACTATACCTGGGATAATGCTGAAACACTTTAAGTAGGCTGTAGCGTATCTGTAATGTTTGGGAATTATTAGTCAAACTGAAGACAGAAGAGGAGATGATGAGTCAGATCTCAGTTAATGAGTGGAAGACCTACTAAGTGTGTTGCCACTATGGCTACTGAGTTAGCAGCCAGCCAATGCTAGATTAGTGGGCCAATATGGCAAACGGGCCAATATGGTATTTCCTATGTAACATTCACAGGAACCTGTTAGCTACTTAGCTAACCAGATGCAATTACACCTGATTAAACTGTGTTTATACACTTTACTTATACGCCGTTAATGTTCACAACCATCAATAAAATAATCACATGCTGGAGTTAGTGTATGGAATACTCTATATTTCATAAGTATTTCACTTTATTTATTCATTTTGTGAAAAAAATACATGACATTAAAGTAGGCCTGCTAACAGGCTATAGCTAACAGGCTAACAAGGCCCATTTGGACATATTCCATTATGGACGCTAAACATAAATGTTTACCGAAAGGATCAGATCCCTGAAAGCAAGAGGATGACGGACCACTGTTGGCCCACTAACAGCAAAGCTGGCGGTCCATTAGTGTTTCGCTCAGCGTTTTTGGGCACCCTGTCAGTGGTTAAGCAGGGTCTTAGACAAAATACCACTTTTCATTGCTTGTTTTCCACTCACAGTTCAATTTACCCATTTTTCCTTCTTTCTGATGTTCATTATTCTTTATAAATTTGTTTAGCAAATCATTTTAGGTTTAGCAACGTTTTCAGCTAAATCATTTTATACCAAGCAAAGAGCTTATTTTTATCCTCTAAGGTATTCGTAATATTTGTCTTGATTATTTTCCAAAATAAAAGCCTGTGTGCATCTCAAATCAGTTTGAGGAGGTTCAAAGATCTTAGAGATCTTGGAGATCATAGAGATCTTAGAGATCTTAGAGGTAGTTAGATCTTGTGTGTAGGACAGTTATCTGGGACCAACAGTGGGGTGCCGATATGTGCTCGCTATCTGGAATGCTATTATGAATTGCATAGGTGGACGAGGGTTGGCACTAGTGATGCTAACAGAATTAGCATTTATGCTAGTGGTGTCAATCACCTGAAGAAAGACATCATTTTACATTGCTGGCTGTGACTGACACACATGTCTCGGTGTAAAGGAACTACAAGTGTTGATAACATGGCCGGAATATTCCATCCTACAAATCACAGCGTAGATTAACATTGTGGATGAGCTTGGCAGTCGATGTTGTTGTCGTTGTTAGCATTGTATTGCGTTCTGGTTTTGCATCCATGTCACATGCGATCGAAGCATTAGTGCCCCAGTGTTAGGGGACCAGGCCAGTACCCATATTGGAATGCAGCTACCATATACGGAACTAGTGAGCGAATCAAGACATGGCCATGGATTAGGGTGGGTGTATGCACAGTCAGTGACGTATCTAGAACCTCCAAAGGGCCCAGAGTAATTTGACTGGCCCATTGGCTCAGCATTTGAAGAACGTTAACCTTTTAAAATCAAATCAAATCAAATTTACTCATATAGCGCTTTTTACAACTGATGTTGTCTCAAAGCAGCTTTACAGAAATTCAGTAATACTAATTCATCAAAGAGAGAAAGAAAGAAGCCCCCGGCGAGCAAGCGGAAGGCGGCGGTGGCAAGGAAAAACTCCCTCAAGTTGAAGGAAGAACCCTTGGGAGGAACCAGACTCACATGGGGGGACCCATCCTCCTCTGGTCCAAACTACATTTTGAAATTGTTCAAAGTAACATCAGTTGAGTATCTAATTATGCTGATCTAGTCGTAGCGTTGACGAAGTTAATGAAGAACTAATTGTGAAATAATAGTCTGATGCAGGTAGCAATAAAAAAAAATTAGTCTTTTCTATATTTCTACAATGCTACTCTTAATCCTTAAGGTTTTAGGACCTAGATCTAGACAGATACGCTACCTGGACAAAAGTATTGGGACATCTACAGGACATCTACAGGAGCTTTCATGACACCCCATTCTAAATCCATAGTCAATTGTTTGTCCAGAAGAGCACTTGTGAGCTCAGACACTGATGCTGGATGAAGGGATGTAATAGACTCCACCGCCTGAGCATCAAAGACTCGATTCAGTTCAACTTTGTCCTTAAAAGCGCACAGACTGTACAACATAACTATTATATCACGAAATACGCGCAGAGAGCTGCAGTGGGTTTTGCTCTGTGGCCTTTAAGAAGCGCATTAATATCCAGTTGTGCTTTAACGTGGAGGTTAAGCTTTAAACCTCCCCCACATAATCATCTGTAATTCCCACTCAGTGGCTCTGGAATCACGTAATTGCTCTCTGACCTTGTTTTTCTTATTGTGGCCCGGGCGGCCGCTCTTCAGCTTCAAACATTCATCTGGCCTCTAACACAGACGCCGGTGACAGAGATGCCACTGTGTTCTCTCTGAAGAAGCTCTGATACATATAACAAAGCTGCATCGTGATGAGATTCATTCAGCTAAGACATGTTTAGTGTGTCTGAGGTTTGCTTGTTTAGGTTTGAACTGGGACTACAAGGCTAATGTAGCTAACAAGCTGACTAGTCTATACCCCATCAGTTAGCATTAGACTGCAAGCACTGTGCAACAGTACTTTAAATAGTTCTCTGATGTTCTACATAGAAGGTATGTGACTTTGTTCAGGGTCAGAAATGTCCAGATGTGGTTCAACACCGTGTCCATTTACACCCTATGATTTGGTCCTAGAATGAAACGAGCTGTTTACCCTTTTTTGGTGAGCTCATGAATAATCAGATGAGCTCTGCTTTGATTGGCTGGTTTACAGTGAGCTGCCGCAATAATCACACAGACACAACATGTGGAAATAGACTAAATAAAATGAGCCTCTGTGTAAATAAGCTCCGCCCTCATACTATTTAGTTAGCTATGCTAGTTACTTGGAGCTAATGCTAATAGCTAACGTTACCTGTACTAGCTACTGGCTTTCCATCTGGACATCAACACACAGTAGATTAAAGTTGTTCCTCACTATGGAACTCTCAGTTTAAGATGATCTGCTTCAGCTGGCAAACACGGATACAATCACACAGCATGGCTGCTACTTACAGGCTGCTGTTGGGGGTGTGATGCTAATAAAGGTGGAACTGCTTCTCTCTTCAGGGTCAAACACTGAGCAGAGCTGCTCCATATTGTCCATACCGCATGTTTAGTGATTTTTTTCCATTCCACCTTAAATGCTGCTGTAGTTGCATTCTGGCACCTTTTCAAGCTGCAGCATTTAAGGTGGAACGCAACATTGGATGGAGCAGTTGGTGAACAGGAAGCAACTTCAGCTTCGTTCAAAGATGATCACCAACCATGTCCCGCTGACAGTTGGATTCCTTGGGAAGCCGACATCCCCTTCCCCGTCGGGAACACTAGATTTCTCTACATAGTCCACCATGTTGGTTGCTGTAGCTCCGTTGTGGTTGTATGTAAATGTTGGGGGTGTAAATGTTAATGAGTTTGTTCTGTAACAGTTAACGTTTTACTGTTCTCTTTTGGAAATGCAGGATTTGTATTGAAGGAGGAACAACAGTGTTTGGGGTTCATGGTATGTCAATTCGTTGTACTGAATTCTCCTTATTCAGGTATGACTAGGCAAATACAGTTCCATTTTACAGCATTCCCATTTTACAGGGGAATTCCACCAGTCCAAAATGTTTGTAGAATCAGTGTTTGGGGTGTAAACAGAGTGATTGACAGCGGGTTTGGTGTGAGGTGTAAACAGAGTGATTGAGAGCGGGTTTGGTGTGCGGTGTAAACAGAGTGATTGAGAGAGGGTTTGGTGTGAGGTGTAAACAGAGTGACTGAGAGTGGGTTTGGTGTGAGGTGTAAACAGAGTGACTGAGAGTGGGTTTGGTGTGAGGTGTAAACAGAGT
>JAVGWN010002886.1:0-7500 GCA_034552555.1 Semaprochilodus insignis
CGCTGTTCAATGAAAAACAATTATCTCCAAAATGCTTTACACTAGACAACAAAAAAAAATTATTTCAATGTAAGTCAATGGACCAGACTTTTTTCCAAGCAATATTGGGCCATATCTGTTGGTCCATTCATCATGACATTTTCACACAGTGTTAAAGGCAGCTGCTGTGTTCAAATGATTCATAAAAGCAAAAATCCAAAGATACATGTTTTGTAATCTGTCCTGGGCTTAAATACATTACATCATAGTCTCTGTATCTCAGGTCTGAAAACTTTCAGAGGACTTTGACCATATATATTTTGACTGTATCAGCTGCAGCACCCTCTCTATCTCTCATCCTGGTAGTCTCTCTCGTAGTGCACACTTCAGGCTCGTCATTATTCATAGAGCTTATTACGGACGTTGGGCCGTAGCTGCGCACTGCTGCGCTGTAGAACAAAAACGCAGAAGTACACTCCGGATGAGGATAGTGAGAGTCTCTCTCTCTCTCTCTCTCTCTCTCTCTCTTTCTTTCTCTGCTGGAACGCACGCACGCACTCACACCTAAACAAGGGCAAGGACACCGCAGCGGGCAGCCCAACACCCCCATGCTCACATTTTCAATCCGCTACTACAACACTGCTACAAGCATATGGAGGAAGGTATGGAGGCTGCCCTGATATAGTGCGCCAGCCATAGCTGCCAAAGAGCATGAAGACGACTCAAGGGCAATTGAGCTATCCGTGCTCCACCCACAAATGTGTTATTTCGTGGCTACTGCTGCGAGGCTGAATAAGACTTACAGAGCTAAAACCCCATTCGAACTAATGAGGAGCCATAGCTAGTCAGCTTCTGTTAAAATATATATAATTCAAGTGAGTTTTAGTTTGTGCATGTGATGGGCCGCACTGATCAGGTAGGCCAGGTGTACATGTTCTCAGGTGTACATTTTCTCACAAGTTTCTAGGGAAGGCATAGCCATGCCATGCTATAGCTATAGCTAGTGGTGAAGGTTACAATGCAAATGCTAGCTAACAGCACTAAAGCAGCTTAGCCAATTTGATGTTTAGCTATACAGACTTAAACTAAGCCACAAAGAAGCTAGATTCAGTTAATCCCAATGATGTGACACACTTTAAATTTAGGTATTTGTTTAGAAACTGAGTTGAGACCAAGTTCCTCATTTGTTGCCGGAGCCCAGTCATTCCTACAATCTACCATTTGTACCACTAACTTGACTAAACTCGACTTGACTCAGCTTGCTTTTAGTACCATCTATTTGCTTTTCCATTGCAGATAAACCACCTCTCAGTGTTGGGTGATCGGATATCCCCGTGTTCAGGGGGCAGTCCCAGTTTTTGGTGGCTAGTTTACGGCTGGAGCTATCCCTGGCTGAAGCTGTCCGTGGAAATGTCCCCATAAGAAAGACCTACAGCAGAGCCCTAAGAAAGTCCTAATAAAGACCTACAGCAGAGCAGACGGGTGGACGGCATGTGCTTGTTTTGGCCAACTGAGGGGGCTGCTGCTTTCTACTGACCACTTCCACCACTTGCTGGCCTAGTTTTAGAGAACACTGCTGTGTTCACTGCTACCCGAAGCTAGCAAGTGGCGAGTGAGACCACAACACCACCACAAACCCACTTTTTAAAAGCAGCGGTAGGTTACGAGTCTTGATTTGTACTACCACATGATCTGAATCATATAGGCATACGGCCTACTTGAATGTATCTACCTACCATGACATCCACAAATAGTACATCATGTTTTAAACTGCGTTCAACCATCCATATATATGACATACGGCATTTGTTGATAGCAGCCGTTTCTGTCTTTCAAGGAACCGGAGCTGCCCACGCACGTGTTTACGCTCTGGTTATTGGGCTACGGCCATTGGTCTATTTTCTGTAGCCACAGGTCTCTTTTTACTGCCAGAATATTTAATATGTATGTGAATTATGGGCTCATACATCCACCAGATCTTTTGTGGTAAGCATATCCCTGTTGGCCTTCCCCATAGTTTATTATTACAGTGCAACAGTTACCATGGTCAAAATACATGAAACTGGAACTGCCAATCCAACCCCCAAACCACCCCGGCCCCCCCAACCACCTTTTCACTTTAATGACATACTGACTGCCAAACTGGAACAGCCCCCCGTTTTCATCTCAGAAGTCTGGCCACCTTAACAATAAGTTATGCTCTCAGAATTGCTAGTGCAATTTTTCATTTGCATCATGGATATGAAACAAAAAGAAAGTCAGATGTAATCACTGGGTGTAAGCATTGCATCATTCAGGAACGATAGCACGTTTCGCGTTTAGCGCTTAGCCTTAGCACATAATAGCTCCATCTAAGGCTATGAGAGCAGTCACACATCATCACCACGCGTCAGCCTTTGGTGTCTGGATTTGGAGTCAGAGTATGCAAGACACCCAAAGCCTTGGAAATGGACAGTAAGGACTGGTAAACAGCTTGGAAGCTCTAATGAGTGCTAAGGCTCGGTAAAACCCGCAAAGGGCAGGCGGGCCATTGAAAACAACTGCGGCTGATGGCAGAGAAATGACTGGAGCAATGAGGAAATCCCCTAAAACAACTCTCGCTGCAATCACAGGCAATCTCCGCATCTCAGAGATAACCCTGGGTTTGCAGAAGACGGACAGCTGGATTATACATCCTACACCGCAAAGTGCAACCCTCCTTTCTGACCAGCAACATGATGTCCATGTGCACCATGCTGTGGTGTGGCCAGGCCCTGCCATTGCGCTGCTTTCCCAAATCTTCAATGAGCCTTTAAGATAAGATGAGACAACTTTACAACGATGCTGGACATCATACATTTATACTTTTGTCTCTTACCCAACGAAGCCAAGAAACGTTTGGGCTCAAAAGAGCTACAAGGCTTATATAGCAAGCAGCTCCTACAATTCCAATGCACGTTTGTCCTGTTGAACTTCCAATTAAATAAGGAGAAGTGGGGGAACTCCCCACTAAAACTGGGATACCTTCACACTTCCTAAAGGCATATGGACCCTATCTGAGACCTATAGCTAGCTAGCTAACTGCTGGATCATGCTCGTGGAGTGGAGGTCACACGAGGTCCCATCATAAGTCCACACGGTCATTTCCACAGACACTGTGGAGAAATGTCTTGCGTGTCTTATTGTGCACCACACCTGAAAAGTACAACTGCAGGGAAACACTGTGAGCCTTGATGTTGGGAGGGTAGCTAATGTAATGCTAACTTAATGTATCATTCAATTACTACAGTTCGAGCTGACCAAATGGCCTTGAACTAAAACTGTAGATATGCGTATCATGCGTCTGGGGATTCAGCTACCTGCTCAGCTTGTTGACATAATCAAAGAACCACTGTGTTGAGTAAAGACTTTGTAGCAATGACATACTTGCACTCCTATGGTATTTCTAGTTGTATATTAGCTCTTAGTTAAAGGTGGTAGTCGTATATTAGCTTTAAGCTAAAGACCTTTTTTTTTTTGGCTGTTCAAGAGCACGCACTGATATTTGGATGAAGAAGACATATTTGAGGTTAGTAATAGACATTAACATTAGCATTCTAAAACCGATTGTGTGAGTTTTACAGTCACTCTTTCAGTAAACAGTCCAATCCCGGTTCGAATCCTGCTTAGGCTACGGCTTGTATTCACCGTCAATAATGTATCTACAGGCTTGTTCTCACAAAACTGCCCCCACCCACTGTAAATCAAAATGTGATTGGCTAGTTCCACGTCTGTTGCTCCTGTTTATTAATTATGATACTTAATCTAATGTATAAGGTCTTCTGTTCAGCTCCTGAAGGCCTAGACAAGGGGACGGCTCACCTGGCTGTATCTGTTAGCCCTATTGTACCAAAAGTAGCCCTGGTTCTTGAACTGGTATTATTCAGGCTTCCTAGAACCTTGGTGCTGTTCAGTTTTTACTGGAACCAAGAACCACCAAAGGATACGTCATCAACAGAGGGCACTACAAGTACACTAGGTACCACCATTGTTGCCTTGTCATTCCACAAGACTAAACGACCACGGATGTCACCATGGTTCATGCTGAAGAACCTACTGTTCTTTGCTTCCAGCTGGGAATGAACTTTCCTGAACATGTTTGTTTTTGGTGGAAATGCACCAAACACTTTACAACGGAACCGGTTCCACAGTGGTGTAAAAGGGCTATGTTCCAATCTGATTTTGTTGGGTACTTTAAGGTGCTCCAGAACTTAAAATGAAATATGAATAATACTACTCCTGCTAGTCTTATGAGTACTAATACCTGCAAGAGTTACGTTTAGCAGTGATGATTTTATGAAATGAAACTGTGCTTAAAATCATAGCCATGTAGTTTTGGGTTCCCAGAGTACTTTAGGCCTTCTCTAAAGGCTTGGCAGGTCTCAAGGCTACATTAGCCTCATAACTCAATTGCAAAACCAAAGAAGAAAACCCTGGATACTGCATGTCTCTTGGCTATATTTAGTAATAGAAGCATGTAATAAATTTGACCTTTAATAGTATGCTTTTGACAAATAGAGCAATAAAGTACTGATTCATTCTTCTGCAGTAGCATAGCGTCATGCCGCATGCTAACCTGATGGATCTGAAGCAAAACTGTATGCATTACACAGTATAGAGTCCATGAAACATTTACAAGTGCCTCACTTGAGCATATTATTGGAAAACAGAGACCTGATAACATCTAAAAGCCCAATGCAGGATATCAAGCAGGGCTGCCAGCCTGTGATTTATTGAGTTATCCATTAAATTAGTGCTTTGTCCGCTGATGTTTGTAATGAAAGAAGGAAGGATGGAGAAATGGAGGTCCACTACAGCCATGTTTTTAATGATTAGAACATGGTTGATCAGTCAGATATATTTATTTTTGCTTTGGGGTACATTCAGATATGTAATATTTAAAGGGAATTCCACCAGTTACGCCGAATATCTGCATAGTTCAGTGGTCTAATTATTAGCAAAGTCATTCAGACTGGTTTGATGTTCATTTCTAGGAGAAACTTGTCAACTCTGATGTCTTTACAGCGGTGGTGGTAGGAACCAGGGATCCAGATGTCAGGTATATCCATTTTATTTACCACACAAACCCAGCAGTGAACTCTTGTATGTCTTCTGAGCTGTCTAATGTAACACCGATGATGGTTACCCAGTGGAATCTGAAAAAATACGTTTTATTTGGGGACAATTTTGCCTGAGAACAGCCTTTTTGTATCCCTCCCTGCAGGAATCTTGTATCCCTCCATGCCCTGAAATAAATGGATTGAAACATGTTTCAGGCCAACACTTTATCATAAAGCCTCCATCAAATGAAGTCTCAGATTATCAGGCAGTGTATTCATAACCATTTCATGTGATAACTTTCAGTGAGGGAGCTTTCAAAAGCTATGAACGCCTCAGACGTCTGGTTCCCATTAACACCGCTGTCAACGATTCTGTCATTTCCTCTCCAGTTCACACAAAACCACTCTCAATTACAGTGTTGACATGTATACCTTTTAATTATGCAGAAATGTTGACGGATCTGTTCCCAGTTAAGGCTGTTCTAGCCCTCTTAGATATGAAGGGACTTGTCATACCTGGACTGGATACTGTGAAAACTTGAAAGGGCCCATATCATGAAAAGCTGAGTGGTTTACAATAATTCAGTGCTAACTTATGTTGGAGAAACTGCAGAGCACAAATAGGAAAGCATACTCACATACACTCATCAACAAAAGAATAGTTGCACAGGAATGAAACTTGGTGGGTAGGATCGACATTGTGAGCATCGACAAGCTAATGATTCAAGGCCGTGCATGTAACATAAGGAAGGACGGGCCTTATTGCTGTACCTGACTGACTCAACAGCCATGATTGCAGACATTCAGCGAGCAGTGATGCCTCCATGAGTCATCCTGTTAGTGCAGCACCATTGGCAGACGGCTGCACCACGCAGGACTACATGCACACAGACCGTTACGACGACTGTCCTTAACACCACGTCAACATCTCCAAAGACTGCAATGGTGTCATGGCAGCGACGAGTGTGGATCCGTGTGTGGAGGCACCGTGGTCAGCACCAAGATGAACGTTTTGTTGTCACACGTCCAGAAGGCCTGGTGTCACTCCACCTCCACCCCAACCGCACCATCTGCAGGAACTGTGTGAGAATGTTCAAGCTGCATGGGATGGATTATCACAGGACACCATTAGGAACCTCCACAACTCCATGTCGAGACGTCTGGCATGCTGAGTTAGCAAATATGGCGACCTGAGAGACACTACTTCTGTATGTGTAGCTCAATAAATATTGATCATATCAGTCTAAAGTCATCAGCATTTATTGTTCCTGGTGACCTTTATCTTCCTTCCTAATAGCATTCCAATCCCACACTTCCCTCTGGGTGCAGCTATTCTTTAGATGATGAGTGTATTTTTCAGATTCCGAGCAGTAACATGATAAATTTGTATGGGATGAGTTTTTTCCTTTTTTCTCCCTGGCAGCTGTCTTGACAAATCTGGTTTAGTAAGTTCATACCGACACATCAAAACCAGTCCACACGCTAACAAATGGAGCTCAGTTCCATGTGGTTCTCCTCAAGCTTGCATTGTTTGTCATTTGAATAGAAGGGTCACACTTGTGTGAGAGCATTTGTGTCAGTGTCAATATTTATACATCTGACTCGGACGCCATAACCCAAACACTAAGCTGCTTCTTTCCAGTGGTTAAAGGGGCTGGACAGGAGGGGAACCAGGCCTTCTAGGCCTTCAGAGAAGATTTAATACATGTCTATGATTTATGAATTCTACTAGTATTGCAGTAATGCTCTGATTTCGTTGTTAAGTTTGGGATGGGTTGACACAAACATGTTACATTCTTGAAAACTGTCCAGTCAGGATTTTATTATGTGTGGCATCTAGGGAGATACAGCTAAGCGAGCTCTCTCATTGGATAGGACTTCAGGAGCTGAACTACAAGCCCTACACATTATATTTACCTTCAGTGTAATTAGGGAGTAACAGTGGAACCAACTGGTCACATTTGGATTTCCAGTTTTGTGAGACCTCTTGGTATCTACACTCATTGTCCACTTTAGCAGCTCCACTGACCATACAGGAGCACTCTGTGGTTCTACAGTTCCAGACTGTAGTCCATCTGTTTCCCTGTATACTGTATTACCCTGTTCTTCAATGGTCAGGACCCCCACAGGACCACCACAGAGCAGGTATTATGTGGGTGGTGGGTCATTCTCAGCACTACAGTGACCCTGACGTGGTGGTGGTGTGTTAGTGTGTGTTGTGCTGGTGTGAGTGGATCAGACACAGCAGTGCTGCTGGACTGTTTAAGCACTGTGTCCACTCACTGTCCACTCTATTAGACACTCCTACCTTGCTGGTCCACCTTGTAGATGAACAGTCAGAGACGATAGCTCATCTGCTGTTGCACAGTGCAGTGTTGGTCATCCTCTAGTCCTTCATCAGTGGTCACAGGACGCTGCCCGCAGGGCACTGCCCACAGGACGC
>JAVGWN010002887.1:0-10735 GCA_034552555.1 Semaprochilodus insignis
GTGTGTGTGTGTGTGTGTGGGAGACACTTTATTAGAAATGCCTACTTTCTAGTTCTACTCCCTGGCCATTTTATTAGAAACACCCACGTTGTGCCTCCACAAACTGGCCACTTTATTAGAAACACCCACTTCATACTTCCACTAACTGGCCACTTTATTAGAAACACCTACCTTGTGCTTCCACTCACTGGCCACTTTATTAGAAACACCTTTGTTGCTGCTGTACTGATCACTGATGAAGAACTAGTGGATGTCTTATACCAGCAGGGTGGAGGTACAGGGGTGGGGTTGCTGATGAAGTGGCCTCCTCCGTGATATGAACTCCTGGAGCTCCTGCTGTGATGACAGTAGGTCTAGCGAGGCCAGCAGGCTGTGTGTACTGGAGCAGGAGAGAGGGATTAACAAATAAAGATTCTCCACGCACGGATGGAGGGAACAAATTAAAAAAGAAGAACAAAAAAAACTCGTTTGCTTATCTTAATCCCTAAAATCCCGCAGGGTTCAGATTGATGATTGTGTGTGTTGTCTCTGAGGGAAGGGAAAGAGTCTGCGCTACTTCCTGTGGAGTCTACGCCAACACGGTTCCTTTATAGCCTCATCACGCATTTCCAAAGAACACAGGCTCGGAGAACACAACATGAAGGCACTACTGAAATTTCTTTTTCGAAAGTTCAGTTCTGTCTTTTAAAGGTGAATGTTCTTTAAGCTTGTTTTATTATTTGCTCATTAATATCAGTTTGTTTTGTGTAATAATAATCACACCCCTAGATCCTCCACCGAGAGTTTGATGCCGATACCTGTGTATCCTGCTGAAAGACGACAACATCGCTCTTTCTTACTCCTCTTTATTTATAGTTAAAGTAACATAGGAGGGACGGCACGCCGGGTAGCACAGTCCCCTCACAGCGAAGGGTCTGGGTTCAATTCCCCGCTGGAGTGTCCGGGGTTCTTTCTGTGTGGGCTTTGCAGGTTCTCCCTGTGTCTGTGTGGGATTCCTCCGGGTGCTGATCAGTTTAACTGCTCAGTAATAGCAATCTATCTATCCATCTATCCATCTATCTATCTATCAATCACCTCCGGGTTCTTCCCCGGACTCCCTCACTCCTCCAAACTCCAATCCCCAGAATGCTCCGCTCAGTGACAACATGACCATGTGCCCCGTGCCAGCCAATCACGTTCGCTGGAGTTCGAACTGCCAGCACCTGTCCCACATCACCTATCTGTATATATTGGACTCTGTCACATTTGTTCCACGCGACATATTGCATTCACTACTTACCGAGCATTTCCTTCCAACTTGATTACTCTGTCTATCCCGTGTTGTTGACCTTGGTTTCCGTCTTTGCCTGCTCCCTTTATCTTGGTTGCCGTTTGTTTGACTTTGGTTTTCAACATTTTCAACTGTTTATGGCCCTTTTACTCCGCACGCGTCTGGTCAGTTCGCCTATCGTAACACCTAGAGACTCCACAGATTCATTCTAGACCAGTGTTGAAAGGTCAGGGTTAAAACCCAGAGACTAGTTTGAAAAGTGCGTTTTACAAACAGCTGAAGACTTTAGATCTGTTTATTCAGAAAATCACTAATGACGCCTCCAGAAGCCTGTTTTTTTAACCATGCTCGCTGTGCGCTTGGTGGTTAAGTGACATTGGAATGAGGTGGCACTCATCACGGTCAGTAGAGAGTGGTTTTGGCCCTCTGCCAGTCTGTAGCTGTGTTGTCCTGTGTGTTTGCTGCTTGACCTTGATCTTGTGAACCAGACGCTCACTGTATCTGCCAGTAAAGCTAGAACCCAACCTTCTGTTCCTCACTAAGAACCTGCTGTACATATATATACAGACATGCAGGCCAGTGAACTGGAGATGCTAAATTGTCTCCATAGGTGTGAGTGTATATGCCTGTGTGTCTGCCCTGTGATGGACTGGTGGCCTCTCCGGGGTTTCCTGACTTCTGCCCAGTAAATACTGGGATAGGGTCCAGCAAACAAAGAACGAGCCCCCTCCGTGATGTTCTGGGGGGTGTTTCATTATGTGGAAATGGGTTCTTTGGTTGAGGTGACAGTAGATGTGAACCACAGTGCCTACACTGAGCTGCTGGAAAACCAGGTTCACTTATCATCTTACTGAGGAGCATCACATCCCTATCCCCGTATTCCAAGATGACAGTTCTCACGTTCACAGGGCTGCAGATGTGACTGATTGGCATGATGAACATTCAGGAGCATTCACACATCTGGACTGGCCCGTAAAATCCCCAGATTTGAATCCTCTGGAAAATTTGTGGTACCACCAAGAACACCCAGTAAAGCTCCAGGGATGGCAACCACCAAATCGGGTCCAACTGACCAGTGTCTGCACATTGATGTGGCCTACGTCCAGAAACTTGTCCAGTACATGTGCTTCTCTATATCCACCTACAGCAGTTTGGCTCCACCCACTCACACTGAAGTTATCTAAGACTGCTTTATGAATAAGGCACAGTACTGCACAGCCAATCAGAACAGAGCTCATTTACATATATCAGTTTTAATGGGTCAATAGATGACAGAAAATAATCATGTATACATAAATGATGACTGTTTAAATATACATATATATAAATTTAATGTTCTGGAATGACAGGAATGAAAATAGTCCCACTGTCGGAATGTCTACAGGAGCTGAAGAGTGTGTGTGTGTGTGTCCAGATGGATGTGAGTGATTACACACAGGTAATAAAATCACATTACATGTTACTAGCAGGGTGTAAATATTAATAATGTCTCTGAATATCTCTGAGGGAATACTGGCTTTCAAATGAGCAGCATAAAGACCATCAGGAAACATCTGCTCTCACTGTGCAGCGGATTATAAATACACCTCCATATTCCAGACGTGCAATTAGCAGGAAAGAAATGAAATGAATGTGGAGGAACGTTAAAGCGTCCAGCTGTCACAGAATCTCTGCAGAGCAGCGCCAAGAGTGGCAGAGTGGATCTGTAGAGACAGGCTGCCCTCTGGTGGACAGAGTTACAAGCTGCAAGCAGTGTGGAAATTGTTTATCGTTTCAGGCATATTTCATAAAGTCAGTCTGCTGTGGAGTGGTAACCGTAGAGACAGTCAAAAGCTCCAGGTTTCCTTGGTCGGGTTAACGGTGACTTCACCTGGACCCGCAACACCAGCTGCCTAGCCAAGAAAGCCCAGCACAAACTTCCTGCAAAGGAATGGTAGACAGTGTCCTGACCAGCTGTGGTCTGAGGACAACCCATCCCACCCATGTCACTGACTCCTCACTCTCCTGCCATCTGGCATCCATTCAACCATCACCAGACTCCACGACAGCTTCTTCCCTTCCTTCTCCAACATCCACCTGAACTAATCTAGACCCTTTACAACAGCCACCTGGCCTAACCTAGACCCTTTCCAACAGCTACCTGGACTAATCTAGACCCTTCCCAATATCCACCTGGACTCATCTAGACCCTCTCCAACATCTAGCCATCATCCACCTGGCCTAATCTAGACCCTCTCCAACAGCCACCTGGACTAATCCAGACCCTTCCCTGCTGTTCTAGTGTTTTCCTGCTGTTCTGGTGTTTTCCTGCTGTTCTAGTGTTTTCCTGCTGTTCTGGTGTTTTCCTGCTGTTCTGGTGTTTTCCTGCTGTTCTGGTGTTTTCCTGCTGTTCTGGTGTTTTCCTGCTGTTCTAGTGTTTTCCTGCTGTTCTGGTGTTTTCCTGCTGTTCTAGTGTTTACTGTACAATCTGTGGTCTGTTGCATATTTGCACTCTCTGTTGTCCTATGTAATGTGTTGCAATGTGTTGAGTAATGATGATAAACCACAGGATGACCTGACCAGACCCACAGCATCAGAAGGTGTGAAGAACGTTCTCAGCAGTGTGTGCAGTGGCGAAGTACCGTCAAGCTACAGAGTCATTTCCCCTGAAGTTAAAACATGTTTAGCGAGTGGAAACTTCAGTGCATGTTATGGCTGTATCCAAAAGTGAAGTCACACCTGCAGTTGTTTAATGTGTATACGTATAGTTCAGAAAATGCATATGCAGATAAACGCCGTATTTAAGTGCAGAGGACGTGTTAACATATTTTCTAATAGCACATGTGTAATTTGACGCGTAAGACAAACTGAATTTGAGATTAACAGGAACATCCGCCTGTTTGACAGTGTTGGGTAATTTCCGGCCCGTTGTTTTGAAACAGAGTCTAATGAGGTTTTCTGAGTCCAGCAGTAGCAATCAAATGTGCTGACTCTGAGCTGGGTGTTCCTTATGGTGAAACTGGTGGTGGGTGGCCTCTTTGCTGTGGTTGTTAAACCTCTTGTGATGGTTGATAAAAAGGGTGCAGCAACCTGGAGCAAACACAAAGCACAGTCCTTTTGTTGTTGTGTCTGCAAACTGCCTTTTATTCGGTTGATGTGTTTCAGGCTTGTAGCCGGTGGGCTCAGTAACTACCAGTAAAAAATTAGCCAGTTGGATAACACATGGCACATTCGTCTTTGAGGGAATTGTTGTTTGGTACCTGATATTTGTATTTATTTTACTATAATTTGGCACTAAGCTAAAGACATGACTCCTTAAACCTTACAATTACCTTAAATTAAGGTATTAGTCATAAGGCTTGTTGTAGTTAATTGTATTAATAAGTGGAGCACCAGACCACCAAGACAACATAGTCTCCAAATGAGGACTTTACAGTAGGTTTATAGTACTTAGCTCTGGTCTTGGTCTCAGTCTCAGCCTAAGGCTGACAGGCAGAGTACGCTGCCTTTGTCTGAAGTAACTGGAAGTTGAATTATATATAAGCTCATCAGAGTCCCCTGTGACTGATACATACCTAATAGGGTGTAACACCGCCACGAGCCTGAATAACAGCTGTGACTGGATTTAGCATGGACTGGACTTGAGTTTCTGGATGTGTCAAATCATCTCATCTTTCTGCAGCTTGGTCACTTGGTCAACCCCCGTTCCACTTGACCTACAACGGACTCACAAGCATCAGAATTGGACCTTGGAGTGATAGAAGAAGGTCGCCTGTTCCAATGAGTCCCCTTTTCTTTTACATCACATGGATGGCCAGGTATGTGCAATATGAGCATCCAGGTTGCACTGTAGGGAAGAAAAGGATTTGGTACTATGAGGTACTGTGATGCTCTAGGGACTGTTCTGGTCCTTACATTCATCTGGACGTCATTCTGGCACCTACCCTAAACCGACACACTACTGTGGATCAGGTACATCCTTTTATGGTGATGGTGATGGCAATGGACTCTTCCAGCAGGATAGTGAGGATAAGGAACATGATGAAGAGCTCAAGGTGTTGCCTTAGACTGTAAATTCTGCAGATCGTACTCTGATTGAGCATCTGTGGGGTGTGCAGGAACAACAAGTTAGATTCATGTGGCTCAACCACTTAACTTCAGAGCTAGACTACTTGCCTTGGTGCGTCAGAGCTGTTTTGAGGATTAATCGCATTTAGAGCATTATATGCGTATACAGAAAACAGTATATGAAGTAAATCACATCAGGCAGTAGCTGTCTGGGTAGAAACCAAGAGTAACAGTTGTTAACAAATCATGCTGAACTTCCACCAAATAGGATTCTCGACTGCTACTGCAATGGGGCCCAATCCTGGTCCAGAAGATCTACCACCTTGCAAACAACAGCTCCAACCCTAATCTCGGAATATCAGACCCAGGTGAGTTGATCTGTGCTTTCAAGGGTGGGACATCTCCAGGACCTTGATTGAGTACTCCTGTGTTAGAACTTCTTGATACAATCCACCATGGGTTGAATAACGTAGATGCCCCGCATTGCAGTGACACATAGCATAGCATCATGTAGCATCACGTAGCAAAGCACTGCTATAGAACGGCAACAGGAAGAATCAGTATCAGTTACTACCTCTTCCTTCTGACTGTTTACCAGCTGAAAGATACAAGCTGAAAAGGTTTGGCTAGTCACGTTAGCTGATCTAACAGACCGTTAGCATTAGCCTGTGTATCTAAAATACTGGCTGCCTGTCTCTGTGTACATTTCAGCTACGTGTGAATTACTGTGTCTCTTGGTGTCTCAGTGTGGCTTTAGTTTACAGGTGTGCTGTGACATGTGGTAAAATGTGCGTACCTGTCACGCCTCTGGGCTCTCCCGCCTCCCCTCTCACCCGGACTCAACCTCCCAGGGGGCTTTGCTCAGTGACGTAACACACGCACGTCCCCAATCGCCCAATCATGTACGCTCGACGTCACCTGAGTTTTAGGATTTCCCAGCTGTCCGTGATTTCACTCCCTTTATAAACCCTTCCCCACCGTCATCTCATCGCGAGGTTTTGCCCTAAACTCTGTTTGAGCATTTCTGAGCGTTCTTTCTGTTTATCCACTTTCTGATCTCGACCCTTTTTTGCCTTTTGACTATCTCTCTTCGGTTTTCCCCTTTGGACCTTGTTTGCTGTGTTCTGGTTTCGACTCTTTTGCCTGGATCTCGTTTCCGCCTCTAGCTCGCCCCCTCTGGCTTTGTTTACTCCGCTGCCTGTCCCTTCCGGTTCTGACCCCTGCCTGACTCTGACTCCGTTCTTGTTCTTTCCCTGTGTTGTTGCTCTGAGTTTTGCTGTTTGTACTGACTTCCCGATTGTTTAATAAACCAGCTTGCTGTTTAGCTCAGCGCACGTCGGTGCGAGTTCTTTGTTTCTGACAGTACCCGCACTGATTTGAATCAGCGCTGACCGATACATCATATCTCTTACCTTAGGCCTGGCCTGCGGCATCAGTCAGCAGTCCATTTCCTGGGATTTGTGGGAGGAGGCCAGAAGTTTGCATGCGTCATCTTGTCTTCTGATGAGAAACAGTTCAAAATGGGATCAGACAGAAGATCGGGGCCAAAGACCCAATGCCGAAGTTGGTGATCAGAAATCGGGACTTATATGGAGTTTAGCCATGGGAAGTGTCCCAGTCACGCCTTGCCTTAAATGCTGATTAGATCCCCTTCCATGTGGGAGGTACAGTATATTCCACTCCCACCAGTCTTGTCCTGTGATATTCTCATTCCCGTGTTGTCCTTTTGTGAAACACTGATGTTTATGTCCCTTCCTATGAAGTCCTGTGTTTAACTGCTGGTTCGTGATGCGCAGTGGGCCAGAGAAAGAGGAGGGACATTTGAGGAAAAAGGGATCCTCTTTTGTGGTCCATGATGTTGTTTTGTAGCTTGTGAGTGGTTGGACTAATCTTTGTTTGACTCTGGAATGCTTTCAGATGAAGTCTGGCTTAAAATCTCCTTTCCCTCAGGAGTGCATCCCTGACAGTTTATCCCTTGGGGTCTTAAGCCTCAGTAGAGCATGAAATCTCAGGGTCTGGGTCTGTGTATACTGACATGGTGGGAACACCACAGGCTGCTCTCTTGGCCTTGATGACTGATGACTATTAGACATGGACACAAACTGTGGCTTTTACAGAACCTACAGGTTTAATATTCAGAATGTCCCATTAATTGTTAATAGTAATGCTGGTAGGAGTATAAGTGGTTCAGCATGTGCTATAGATTATTCAGTACCTGCTGTGAATTATGTAGTGTATAAGCTCACTGGACAAAAATTTAGTCACCTTGCATGTTTAAGGTGGTAGTACCTTCAGGCTCCTGCAGATGGCGCTGCACGAGGATGATGGGGCTATAAATCCCTGTGGGGTGTGACAGGTGGGATCCATAGATGGAGAAGAGGTGGTACAGTGCAGGGAATGTCTCCTTCCATGTGTGGAAAATGGCTCCAAAGCAGATGTTAATGATTGGCTAAAAGGAGTGACTGCATTTGGGCGTGCCAAAGACCATAGTGTGAAGGAAGTAGCTGAATCTGCAGGTGTATGGAAACGTACGCTCGTATGGGTCTACCAGCAATGGCTAAAATCCCAGTCTAAAGGGAATTCTCCTCGGAATTGTGCCAGGGAAGGCATCTACCAAATCTGGGCCAACTGACCAATTCAGACCAATACTTGTCCAGTACATGCCAAATCCAGTCACAGCTGTTATTTGTGCTGTGTAGGTATTCAATGGTATTAGGTAGGTTTCAGTCACAGGGGACTCATTTACTGTCCGACGAGCTTACTATTAACCATAACTAGCTGGTTGGCCAACTTAACCTAGCAAACAGACAGTGAAGAAATCCTTGTGGAAACTGGTAGGAGGTAACTGTTGTGTGTAGGGCTGCCCCCTAGAAGTCGACGAGTCGAATGGTCAGTCGGAGACCCTTTAAGCCGACTGAGACCTTCAAGTCGACTGACAACAGTGACGAGGGTTTTTTTTTCGTAAAACAGACAAAAGCTTACAAAAATGCACAATAACTTTAAGAATTTAAAAAGACATTTTAATAATTATTAAAAGGGGAATAATAAATATATATTTAAGTTCTAGCTGGGCTATGACGCATGCTTGCTAAAAATTAAATCCACGTGACAACGTGCGCTGGCGGTTCACCATTGAAGGAAGCTAAAGCTGTGAAGCTGAGAAACACGGGTGGAACGATGTCTCAGAGAAAGTCTAAAGTGTGGAGACATTTTGAACTTTTAAAAGAGAACCAAATAAAGTTAAATGCAAACTCCCGACATTACTGGTAAGTAAATTAGGCCGCTATTCAATTGTGGACCGAAGACGTTTGTTTTATTATAATTCCATTATTTTATTTTTTTTCATTCGTTTACAGCTAAGATTATTTTTATTTAAAGATAAGTACAGTCACTTAATATGCCTGCTGATAAACGAGGAATAATTATTTCAGCGCAGGTGATATAATAATTAAACGGTTTCAGGTCTACCGTTCTTCTTTTCATCTAAAAATAATTTAAATATTGACTAATTTGGTTTTATTTAGAGTTCATTATTTATGAGAGATGAAAGACGAAGGGTCATCCTACTGAAGAAGCTGTTAAAAGTGAAATTATAAAGACAGGCTAGAAGCATAAATACGTGCTCGCTGCCGGACGCTGTATTCTGTAATTAAATCAGGCTCCAGGTTGTTCATCATATACCACGTCTCTTTTAGTTCAGTAATATGATCCTGTGACTCTGCTGACTTTCTAAATGAGGACATCAGATCTGAACCGTATGCAAATTGATTTACTAATTACTAGATATCTCAACTAGCTAGCCAGCCACACCAGGCTGTGAACAGTATCTCCCTATTTGATGTATTATGTACTATGGAACTAATATGTAGGTTCTGAGAGTGAAGGAATGAAGTGTAGACCTTTATACAAAGTTCAAGGGGTTGAAGATTAAAAAAGGTTGAAATGAATCAGAGCCACATATACACGTGTTGTTGACTGAGATTTAGTCACTGCTTTTAGAGTTTTCCGTTATTTCGTAATTCCTCTGTACCTCCTCCTCTGAGTCATGAGGAGCGTTTTCCTGCCGTGTGTGATGATGTGTCACCACCAGGGGAGCCCTACAGCCTCAGGAGGGATCAGTGCAGAAATGCCGAAATACAGGAAGGAAGCAGATTTCTGTTGTTGCCTTTTACAGACTGACTGAATGATGAGTAAAACTGATTTGTTTTGTTCTGTGGAAGATAAATTACCTTCTATCAGTAAGTAGAGGAGAAGGAGAGACGAGTTATTACCATAGATATACATCCTTCAGGACTGCAAGCTACACTCCTGATACTCTACAGCTTAAACCTGTAGGAGTCCATCTAGGAGTCCATCTAGTTCTAATATAATTATCAACCATAATAAAGATCTACTAAAATCATCATCCTGAATGAAATTCTAATAAAGTTAACATTAACATCCCGATTAAAATTAAATTAACATTAAAATTAACATCCCGAATACAGTTGAAATAAAATAAACATCTAGAATGAAGTTCTAATGAAATTAACATCCATAATGAAGCCCCAGTAAAATTAACACTCAGAATAAAGTTCTACTTAAATTAACATCCCAAATAAAGTTGAAATAAAATTAAGATCTAGAAAAAGTTGAAATAAAATTAACATCCAGAATGAAGTTCTACTTAAATTAACATCCCAAATAAAGTTGAAATAAAATTAAGATCCAGAATGAAGTTCTACTTAAATTAACATCCAGAATGAAGTTCTATTGATGTTCACAAAATATCTGAAATATTGGTTCGGCAATATCGAATCATTTATAAACTGAAATTTCTTTAGAGATAAGATTAAAGAAGTAAATGTTACCGAGTGTTGCAGGTATTAATATACCGCAACATACCACAATTTTTGGATGTTTGATACACTGTACACAGTTTAATGTCTCACTATCGAAAACTAATTGATTATTAAATTTATGTTGAAAGCAGATTAAATACTTACACCAATAAATAAAACTCCAACAGTAACTAAATCAAACTTGCACAGGCGAACATCCTGTACACACTCAAACCACCCACTTCAAACCACAGCCAACACTGACCAGGAATGTAACTCAAGCATCTTCTCAGAATGAAGTTCATTTGTGCTTTAAACTTAGCAAAAAACATGCATCCATATTCACATTTCAAATAAATACAGCAGTAAAATCATACACAAATACAGACCATCATAGATCATGCTCATTTTCATAACAGCAGTGCTGTTTTCTCAGAGTGAAGATAACACGGTGTACGGGGGAGGAGCTATGCGAGAAACCAACTGTGTCATAAGTCACTCTGCAGCAAAGCACACAGGAAATGACGGAGATCAGCTGCAGAACCCATCGTTCTTCAGGAACAGGTGACTAAACATCTGCTGCACGGAACACACACAC
>JAVGWN010002888.1:0-10735 GCA_034552555.1 Semaprochilodus insignis
AAGGCATACAACTATATATATATAAATTTAACTAGAATTCAGTAAAAAATATATTATTATATTATATTATATTAAATATACTGAAAACTCTGGAAATACAGCCATGAAAATTCATGCAAACCACATAAATGTTTCTGTGTGCTTTTGAGTAGGTTAAAACTTTTTCTCTGCCGTTTGGTTGACGGTCCCAAACGCTACAGCTTAATGCATAAGCAAACACCAGGATAAGCTTGATCTGCTTTATCTTTTTTTGAAATATAATAACTAGAAGATGCAGTTCAGTAAAGATCTTGGTTGTAGTTTGTTGTCTTCTTTCCCTTTCACCATGAAACTGCATCTGTGCCAATAATCATGTCGTTTGCTGATGCCCCACTGTGGGGGAAGCTACAATGTCATCATAATGCGTATAATACACACTCAAATAGAAATAAATCCCAATGAGCACTTCTCTATCCATTACACTGGAAATCTAAGCCCATTATAAACAAACAAAATGGCATGTAGCTACTGCATTTTATTATTATTATTTTTATTATTATTTGCACAAGAATAAAAGAAAATATGCATACAATTAAAAAGGAAACATGGTTAAAAGAAACTGAGGTGATATTAACTCTGGGAGCGAATGCAGAAAATCTACTAAATAGTTAAATAAAACATGCATAAATAAAAGAAGAGGACGGTTTCTATTTTTAGCTCTGTAGGAAACTGGCAAAAAAGATGAACGTTCGCAAAACTGGAGGTGTTCTCAGAAAAAATGGGCCGACCACCTCAGAGTCCAACACCACTCAACACCATTCAGAGTGTCACGTCCTGTCTTGTCTTGCCCCGTTTGTCCCTGGTTTTCTCTGTTTCTGTCTCCGTTTATCTTCTGTTACTTCCATGTGCCTTTTGTTGTGCCATGTGCTTCTGTTTGTTTTGGTTTATAGCTCCTCCTATCTCTGCCCTCCTGTCATGCCCCTTACCTGTCCCTAGTTTGTAGCTCCACCCCTTCCCAGGTGTTCCTGGTTAGCCCTAACATATTTAGACACCCTGTTGTTCCCTTTGTGCTTGCTTGGTGTTTTGTCTCTTTGTCGGTTGATTGTATCCCTGTTCCTAGTTCTTAGTAGTGTTTTGTTTTGTTTATTATTTTTCTAGTGTCTTTGATTTCTGTTTGTACTTACTGGTTCATATTAAATTCTTGCACTTGCAACCTACCAGGAGTACTTGGAGGTGGGGGAAAATATCCCAGCAGATTTCTGACCTCTAACAATTAAAAAAAAAAGTCTCCTGAACACAACAGTGGCTGAAATACAGGCGCAGTATGGGCACACCAGATACTTTTTATTGACTCAAACATAATTCAGTTAATTTTAATAGTTGTTTTTTTGTGGAATTCAAAGAAATGAAGGGTGGTCTCGAAATGTGGTACTATATACTGGGGTTTTAAATTCAATGGCCAGTGAGACATTTAACATGCCTCAATCAACCACCAAAATTGCAAAATGAATCCATCTGCTATTTCACTGTAAATGCTATTTGTTCCTGCCATTGAATCAACCAATTGGTGTTTAAAGATATGGCAGCTATTTCACAGTGTTGTGGATGTCGCTCCTGTTGGATGTTGGTGTATTATCAACAATTTCCTCCGAAAGAAACATGCAACCCGCACACTCTCACGTTTAATAAAAAAATAAAGGAAGAAAACACAATAAAAGAACCCGTGTTTATTATGCAGGAAACAGAAATGAATTTTTGATTAGAGCATTTGCGGAGTCAGGTCTCAGACAAGCATTCAAATGAGAGAATGAGATTAGACGCTAATAAATATGGAAATGCTGGTGGCTTTCTCATCGTCGCTCCAAGTTGACTTTATCCAAGTGCATAATTCCACTCGATTTTTGGAGCTGGATCCAGCTAGTGTCCAGGGCGTCCTGAAATGGGCAGGAAGCTGAGAGCCAGCAGAGAGGTTCCTTCTGCACCGGATCACTGGACCAGACAGATTGCAGGTCCTACTGTGAGAGAGAGCGGGTCAAATTCAGCTGTTCCGGCAGTTTATCCCGATAAAGAACAAGACATTCTTTAAGTTCATGATTGAAAACTGTCATGCGGGAGTGATAAAGCATAAACGTAAATACATTCATCATCAAAACAGTTACACTAATAGTTACACCAAGAAGGAATCAACTGACAGGAATGAAACTTGGTGGGTAGGTTTAACATTGTGAGACATGTGAATGAGTCAAGTTTCACACTCAGCCATCATGCGACTAAAGCTCTTCATCACTGTACCTGACTGACCCAACAGTCATGATTGCTGACTTTCAGTGATGCCCTCCATCCTGTTAATGCCAGCACCATTAGGAGACGGCTGCACCATGCACGACTACATGCACGCAGACCGTTACGACGACTGTCCTTAACACCACGTCACCGCCATCAAAGACTGCAATGGTGTCGTCCCAGACCGTCATGAAGTGACTCAGAATGGCAGCGGGTCATCTTCAGCGATGAGTCCCGCTTTTGTCTTGGTGGAGACGACCAACGAATCCGTGTGTGGTGGCACCGTTGTCTTTTTTTTTTTTTTTTTTTTTTTGTCACGTGTCAGATGTCCAGAAGGCCTGGTGTCACTCCACCTCCACCCCTACCGCACCATCTGCAGGAACTGTGTGAGAATATTCAAGCTGCATGGGATGGATTATAACAGGACACCATTAGGAACCTCTACAGCTGCATGCTGAGACGTCTGGTATGTTGTATTAGCAAACATGGTGCCCCGAGGCCATAATGAGAGACACTCAATAAATATTGTGTAGCTCAATAAATATTGATCATATCAGTCTAAATGTATCATCATTTATTGATCCTGGTAACCTTTATCTTCCTTCCCAGTAGCTTTGTAATCCCACACTTCCTTCTGGGTGCAACTATTCTTTTGAGGATGAGTGCAAAGGGTGAAAATGACTTTCTTTAGGATGATACTATAGGAGAAATATATTTTTTTAAATATAATGAACCTTTTTAAAGAATAATCCACCACACTGGCATCTAACAGCTGCTCTGTACTGTCCTGTAATGGCCACAGAAGGCCATCATTTTTTACAGGGGAATTTGGGCAGAAAATGAGAAATAATTATAGTGATCTTTGATGCAATATATAATTTGACCTGTTACATTTCATCACTGTTCAAAGAAAAACAAGTATCTCCAAAATAGCAACTTTACAGGAGAGGGCCAAAACCTAGTTTAACTTTAATGCAAGTCAATGTAAAGAGGTTTAATTCCAAGCAGTGTTGGACCATTTCTGTTGGTTCATTCATCAAGGAATTTTCAGACAATATAAAGACCCGCTGCTGTTTTCAAATGTGTCAAAAATGGAGATACATGTTTTCCTTTGGACAGTGATGATATGTAATATATTTTCACTGTCCAAAGAAAAACAAGTTGCTCCAAAATAGCAGCTTCAAAGAAGAGGACAAAAACCTCATTTCATTTTAATACAAGTCAATGGAACCAGACTTTTTTCCCAGTGATTTGGGCCATTTCTGTTGGTCCCTTCCTCATTGTCAAAGTTTCACACAATGCAAATGACAAGTTATGTGTTAATATGCATAAAAGTAAACATCATTTAAAAATGAAGAGACACGTTTTCCATTGGAGAGCGACAATATTTTCTGTTTTATTGAAAGTCTTTCACTTCATTCGTTATTTACCACTGAACTGTCTTCTCAGAACCCAGAGTACTCACAGATTCAGACATACACTGACACTGTTTATGAATAGGTTTATTGGAATGTTATTATACAGGAGGTCTCAATAGAAAGGAAACACCCATATAAAATGCAAACCCTTTGGGAGACAGTGATCCAATTTTAGACACAAGCTGTGGGGGAAGGGGGAACCCTGTTAGGCCATGTCACTAACATGGTGGCCATTTTAAAAGATGCCCTCTTGGATTCAACTTTAGTATTTCTGGTGGGAAGGTAAGTATGTAAGGCATCAAACTGGGAGAGTATTTCACCAGTGGTGTGTTTCATATAATTTTTCAGTTTCATTTTATTTATTTTCATGTTTGCACAGTGATTTTTCTTCTGTACAGGTGGTGTAAAGGATGGTGCTATCCCAAGCAGAACATGCTGAGATCATCCTCATTTTCGGGGAACTAAGCATGCATGTCAACGCTGAAGATTTTGACCAATGCCACTCAAACATTTAATGAACTCCACATGATGTATTGCTTCTGTACAAAGTAATGCTAATTTTTCATAGAACAATCCATCAAAGTGCCGTTTAAGGACCTACACGCTCAAAAATAATGGTTTCCAAAGCATCATCAAAGTCACTTGTTCTGTATAGAACCATTTCCATGCTAAATGGCTCTTTGCATGGTGAAATGGTTCTTCAGATTAATTGAGAATGTGTTGTAAATGGTTCTATAAGGAGCCTTTTTGAAAACTATACTATGTAGCAACAAAAAGGGTTATTCTATTGTTACAAGCTTGACCTCATAATAATAGTAGGACCCTGTTTGGTGTGTGTATATAGAGCCATTTTCTAAAAGTTTATATATAACAATGTTTTCCATCAGCCTGAAGAACCATTTCCACATGATGTGTATGTTCTATAGAATGTAAAGGAGTTTTCTAGAGCAACGAATCAAAGCAAAGAACCATTTAAGAATCTACACACTTAAAAAAGTTGTTTTTTCAAGAATTCTTTCACAAAGTTAATGGTTCTCTATAGAACCTTTTTGAAATTGGGTCCATGTAACACCAAAAAGTGTTCTTCTATTGTTGCCTGCTTGACACTGTAACAACAGCAGAACCCTTTTTGGTGCTATATAGAACCATTTTCAAAGAAGTTCTATATAGAACCATGTACAGCACATTCTCCATCAGTCTGAAGAACCATATGATATATCAGTTCTACACAATATAAAGGCTTCTCCTAGAGCAATCCATAAATGCAAAGAACCATTTAAGAATCTACAAACTTAAAAACAACATTTTTACCAGGTTTCTTTAACAAAGTCAGTGGATCTGTATAGAACCTCTTTGAAAATGGTTCCATGTAACGCCAGTAACACCAAAAAGGGTTCTTCTTTTGTTGCAAGCTTGACATTGTAGCAATAGCAGAACCCCTTTTGGTGCTATATAGAACCATTTTCAAAAAAATTCTATATAGAACCATGTACAACACATGAGTCTGTGAGTCTGAAGAACCATTTCCATATGATGTTGTCAAGAATAACAAACTTAGATCAACACACGCCAAGCTAAAAGTCAATTGAGATTTATTGGACAGATTGGTAATAAAGCACAACAGCACGGACCAGGCAAACATCACAGAGGGGACAAGGCAGAGAGAATAACCAGAGAGGCAGGCAGGGGTCGAGAACCAGAGAGCAGGAGATACAGGCAGACAAATCCAAAGGAGAAAGACAAAAGCGTAAACCAGTAAACAAATGGGGAATACAATACCAGAAGGGCAAAACAAACCAGCAACCAGATCAAAGGGGAGAACTGAGAGAGAGAGAGAGAGAGAGAGAGTCAGAACCAAAGAGAAGTCAGAACCAGAGAAGATAAACAGGGAAGGCAAGAGAGAACGCTCAGTATGCAAACTGGGTTTGGCAATACTTTGCGCTGTGTGTATGTGTGTTTAAAGGGGGGTTTAAATGCTAGTAGTGAAATGAGATGCAGGTGTATGATAATCAATACTCAGGCGAGGGGGGGGGGGCGAGAGAACGAGGTGCGATTGGACAGTTCGGGACAGTGACATCGGGTTATGAACTCTGGGACATTGAGTCTGGGAGATCGGAGGCGTCAGGGAAACCCAGAGGTGTGACAGATGTATCAGTTCTACACAGTATAAAGGTTTTTCCTACAACAATGCATCAAAGCAAAGAACCAAAAATCTACACACTTAAAAAGATGTTTTTTCAAGGATTCTTTAACAACGTCAATGGTTCTGTATAGGTTATATACAGAACCATGTACAACAACACATTCTCCATCTATCTGAAGAATCATTTCATCATGCAAAGAGCCTTTAAAGCATGCAAATCTAAATAGAACCATTCACTAAAGCACCTATGAACAACCATGTGCATTTAAATCCTACTTAAAAGAGTTAATTGCAATGAAGCTCAGTCACATACGTGAGGATCACGAACCTTCTGCTTGCACCACCTTACAGTGAGACAGTGGCTCTACAAAGCTAAAGTGGTCCTAAGGGCCGTTAACTGGATTTTGACAGAACAAACAAATGGAGAATTGCTCGTTTAAGAAAGTAAGCTCAGGCAATATGGCTCGATGACCCTCAGAGTTTGTCCTAGAGAGGAGAGAGGAGAGAAACAGAAGGCATGGTCGAAATGTCATCTGGCACACAGGCCAGGCAGCTCAAGAGGCTTAAGTTGTGATATTTATCCTGCAGGTCTGAAGGGGAGGCCAGAAAAAAAAAACTGTAATTTCACGGTACCTTCAGGGGAAATTTGATTTTTGCTGGGTGACAGGTTGATAAATAGCAACACAGCAGACAGTGTCCTCCCAAACTTGAGTCTGAATAGAAGTCTTTGTCGGAGTACGTCTGGAAGGAAGTATTGACTCGGATTTGTTCTCCACTAAAAACAGCCGCTGTAGAAATAGAAACGGATACATTGAGTTAAATGATGTGGAAAAATCTTGATCCATCCAGTGTTGGTTAGGTTTTGTGGTTTCTCGGTTAAGTACAAAATGTTTTTGTGGTGCTACACAGTGGCTTGTCTTATCAATAGAAACGGCCTATTAATAAAATTAGATGTTGGAATATAATAGCATTACATATTGTGTACATTTAAGCCAATAATGCTCTTTCTTCCACAGACTTTTAGACCATTTTAGAGATATAAGATTAAAAACCAATGATAATATTTAGATTGCAAACTCTTGAATATATTCAATAGCAGTCAATAGTATTTGTACACAAGACTGTTGGGTCTTGACCGTCACCTGCCATTTAAAAAACTGCATTTATTTGTCTATTCTTTCTTTTCAAATGTCACCTCCATAAAATGAAATGCTGGATTAACTTATAGTTATAATGAACTGTACGGGTTATTTTCATTTATAACCCAAAAATGAAAAATGTTATGTCAACTGGTCCCACATGACTGTGTTAAGTAGCTTTTAAGACACTTGATTGAGACAAAACATACTTGACGAATTCAAGTAAGTCACACTAAAGTGACCTGAGTAAGTTCTAATAAACTGTACCGGTTATTTTCATGTATGACCCAAAAATGAAATGTTGGATATAATTAAAAATGTATTGCCACATGGTTCCATGCACTTTTAAGATGCTCTTTTGAGTAATATGTACTCAAATATGAGCAATATGAGTTTCAAATAACTGGACTGATCATTTTATGTATTATTCATATTCAACTTAATGTAGTTATGGGTCACTAATTAAAGTAAAACAAGTTTGGTTTAAGCTAGATCTACATCATTTTGTTAAGTTACTCCTGTGCTACGGAGCTGTCATAGAATTACACTCAGCAGTAGGGTGCACGGTAACTTGCACTTACAGCCAACACTAAAGTGTCTAGGGTGTTGGAACTCTAAAAGGCAGGCCAGGGGGAAAGACGTTGAGTAAAAAATACTAAAACAATATGCAAATAGATGATACTAAGAGCCAATAGGAAAGATACTGAGCTTTAATCAACAAGATTACACTGACCAAAGAAACCAAACAATCTGACAATTCACTTCATTCCATTAAAACAACACAAATGACTCAATTTCACTTAATTACATGCGTTTAATAAGTAAAGAGTATATGTACCTCTGAGGAGACACGAGAGACATCGCCAGAAATTTTGTTGATTTAACATTGTTTGATTCAGCAATGACCATAAAATCCAAAGACACATTCATCCAATCCAGACTTGATGGGATCCATAGACTGAGTAGAGGTGCTACAGTGCAGGGAGTGTCTTGTTCCATGTGTGGAAAATGGCTCCAGAGCAGATGTTAATGATTGGCTAAAAGGAGTGACTGCATTTGGGCGTGCCAAAGACCATAGTGTGAAGGAAGTAGCTGAATCTGCAGGTGTATGGAAGNGTCTGAACTACTTATAATCTGGGATTTGTCTTTGGTTCTGCAAAAGTGGTCTTGACTGCAGCCCTACGAAATACCATCATGTTTTTGACTGAACCATTTACATTCAAAGATGTGAATAAAGGCGAGTTCCATTGCTCTTTCGACCACTTTTATTCATCTAACAAAAAAAAAGCAGGGGGGATTTCTTCCTCCTGCGCACATTTAATGAACTGCCCACCACATTTCAGCATTTTTAATATTTTACACTCACGATTCCGGCATTAAAATCATTCCTTGGGTATTGTCTTTGACTTTAACACTTCTCTAATTCAGGCATACTCTTAGTGTATGAATAATTCACAGTCAAATCATCCCCACTTAATCTGACAGAGACTTCCATAATTCAGGATGGTGTCCAAACAATTAGACTGCCTTGCCCTTCATTTGCAATGCATTCATGTTTAATGCGATTTTATACACGGAGAAAAGAGACGACGTCTCTTTGAGTCAAAGAATCCTTTCTCTCGTGTGTGAAGAGGCTGTTGTTGGCTTTCCCCGTTAAGGTGATGAGACCGGGCCGGGGGAATTTGGTCCTCCCAGAAGAGCGATAAATCTTGCATGCTTGGTCCGTTAAACACCTTGAATGCTAATCAGCCTGGTAGGCACTCTTTGCCTCCAGACGGTCAAGCGCCGGTGCATCAGAAGCTTTGACTGTTCTTTGGCCTCCTATTCGCATGATTGTTTTGACTCATTACTGGGACTAAGCTCATGTGAGTTCCCTCCAGTGCCTGTGGGTAAAACCAGCATACATATTCAATGGTGTAGTATGAATTCCATGAAGCCTTGCAAAACCTAAATCACTCACTGAATATATTGGTTTCACTACAGTTTAAGCCTTACTTAAGTTTCTAGGTACGTTTTTTTTTTCATTCTATTCAATTTTAATTATTGTAATTACAATTGCTATTACATATGTAGTTACACAGCAAGTGACAGTGAATTAGGTTCTGTATTGGCACTTTGGAATCTGCTCTTTTGGCTCCATATCTGTTTGTTTTAATGTAGAACAATGATGAAAACGTGGTAAAAATATAATATGTAATGGTTTTATGTTTTTCACCAAACAAGATTGTACACGTCTAAAAAAAAAGTTTTTAATCAAATTTAAATCCAAACAAAATATATTTCTTAGCTGTTGGTAGTTGTTGATCCATTTTACTGGATTGTTATATTATATAAATTGTACATTTATAATACTGTGCGAAAGGCTTATGTAGCCAAAAAATGTTTCTACAGATGACCAAAAAACAACTGAAGTGGAAGCAGCCATCAACTAGTCTTAACTTGGCCTTAAATAGATTTATTTGGGTCTAGATTTAATAGATTTAACTTGGGTTTCGCCCTCATTTGAACTCAACCTTGACTTGGTTTGGGATTCGTTTAGACATGGCCTTGACTCAGCCTTGACTAATCATAGGCTGCATCCAAAAGCGCATACTACCATACTAAGTACTATATCAACAATAGTACACCACCAATAGAAGTCAATTGATTAGTGTAGTATGTGAGGTATAGTAGTTATGTGGTTTGGGACACTGCTATAGTCTGTAGATTTGCTTCAGATTTGAGGAAAGTGGTCTTGACTACAGCCCTTCAGTATCTGCTTGAACCATTATGTTTGAATAAAGATATGAATAAAGATGTGTTCCATTGTTCTTCCAATCCTTTTATTAATCCAACAATAAAGAAGGGTTTTTTTTCCCTCCTGCGCACATTTAATGAACTTCCCACCACACTTCAGCATTTTCAATATTTTAGACTCACGATTCTGGCATTAAAAACATTCCAAAAGCAAAGCAGTTGGAGGAACAGAACTTTATTTATTTATTTATTTATTTATTTATTTATTTATTTATTAAATTCCAGCAGCACCATGGAAGTATTGATAAGCTAAGGCAGGAACACACTGGGCTTCCTCAAAGAGAGGCAATAAAAAGGGTGAGCTAACACACTAATATACACATTCATTTGTTTGTTTGTTTTTAGTTTGTCATTTGTTAGTGTGTGTCCTCTTTAGCGTTTATAGTTTCTATGACTTTCCATGTGGTGGCTTGGGTGTTAGTAACCAGCTGCAGTGATATCTATGCTGGTTGTTTCAGGGTTGGTTCTCATGTTTTCTGTCTTCTAGGTGTTTTTTATTTTTGTCCCAGAGAGATGGCTTTACATATCACGCCAAAGACCATTTTTAAACGGAATATATGCGGTGCTGTACACAGTGACGTCAGGATTTGCCTTTCTTTGTTTACATTTTTGGATATTTTTTTTAATCAAACAGAACATGTTGTAATATGCTATACGGGGGAAGAGACAATAATATATACATGTAACTGCTACATAAAACCACTGATGCTCACCTTGCTGTCTCACTTTATGCAAATAAGCTGAGCGGCGACCAACCAAACTGCTATGTGGCACGATAACTGATTGTGGCTTGACCCGTAGTCACCTGCTTTGAATTTGCTTGATTCAAATATGCACATTGGTTCCACATGAATAAAACATATTACATTAACACAGCTCATGCCTTTACAAGTTTTTAGCAGTTGCATTTAAACAAACCTGAAATCTAGAGGGCCTGAAGCCCCCTCAGCACTCCTACAGATATCACTGGATATATA
>JAVGWN010002889.1:0-10734 GCA_034552555.1 Semaprochilodus insignis
TATGTCTTTATACACGACCCACAAAGAACCTTTAATCAAATGTGTCCTAGCTGTTTGTTTTAATAAGCTACTAATTATTAAGTTCAGTTATTATCTGTGTTAAATGACCACAGGCTACAGATGCAGCAGACAGAGATTAATCCAGCACTGATGGTTGTTTTACACGGTGAGCATCAGGTGTGGATATATTGCAGTGTTCTGCCATATTTGTCACAAACAAATGTCATAAAATCATAAAATAGTTTAATTATAATTACACTGGGACACAGAACCACACAGACACAGCGGCCAAGTTGGCAACATATATCCTGGTTCACATTTCAGCCAAATTCAGTCATACAAGCTACTGCTAGTTTAGCTTTTGTAGCCGGTCAGCCAGATGAGTGCCTAGCTTCAACTTAACTAAATATGAATAGACTCTTGTAAAATTCAAACAATATAAATTAATATTAGAAAAGTCTCCGGTATAGATGTGTGACACGGTGAGCTGGTTCCTGTTAGCCAGCTGGTCTTAATAGTAGATGATGGCCTTGTTTGGGAAGATAACATTGCTGAAGACTGGGGATAATCTCCCCCTGAACTCTGGTCATGTGCCCTCAGTGACCCCGAAGGCTCTGGTACACCATTTTCCCAACGTCCTGTTCACTAACGGCCTACGAGATAAGACACCCCAATTTACGACTTGGGGAAACCAACGGACCCTTTTAGAGAAACCATAAATTCTTCTAGTGAGCTGCAAACTCAGCAGGGTGTCAACGCAGGAATTTCCAAAGCCACCAGAGATTTCTTAAGAAATACCAAACTGCATTCTTCAGCCATAATCTGGATGGTTAATAACCTCCTTCAACTTAATCCAAACAAGACTGAGGTCCTGCTACTTGGACCCAAATCAGAGAGAACTAAACTCTCCCAATTTGTCCTGAATATAGACGGCCACACTATTACTCCAACCTCTCATCTGTCTTCTCTATGAACTGATCGATCCTGATGGATAACACTGAGGAGCTACCAGCACAGAGGAATTCTCTCCAGGACTCTCAGGATTATACACACTCAATCATACAACAATTTGAAGGAAGGCTGCACATCAGCCCACTTCAAGGGGAAGACTGCAGAGGATGAAGTGCCATCACTGCCAGCCCAACCGTGTGGGTCAACGGACCACCTTCCCCGACCATGCTAAAAGACTACGCCAGAGCTTCCAGTAAGGTGACACCCAAAATGTACTTCTATGGTCCAGCTGTAGCACACAGCTTGTAACAGCTCTAGCCATCAACAGTTATGGCTGGATTTCAGTTACTATGACCAAAAGTCTGGGTGTGCATAAATCACCAACAACCCTAAGACAGGAACACTTCTGCAAATCTGCATTGACCAATACTAATACCACTCCAGGCTCGAGGAGGAGGGCTAGGACAGAGATGCAACAGCACAGAATGAAAAATATTACAAATGAAAATACCTGGATTTATTAAAATAATGAATTTCAAGTTCAGCTTACTCAAATATGCAAATGTAGCTGTCAAATGTAGATGCTATGAAATAAAAGAATAATAAAAAATTCAGATGTTAGGAGATGAATTAAAGTGTATGTCTGTATTTGAATTGGAAAAAAAAAACTTATAAAAAAAATAAATACACCAGATATCACATCAACAAAATACCCAAAATAGAACATGCAGCTTCATTTACACAATATCTCCGGTTTTAATAGTATTTCAGTTTCAACTTCAACAGGTTTTTTCCCCAAACAGTTTCTCAACTTTTACGGAACAACCAACAGTTATTACAGTCTGCAACCCCCGAGTCTCTACAGTCCGGTCAAAGAACAAATGAGTTTCTTTTCCTGTCACGTGTCATGTCTTTAAATCAGGTTTTGCTCCACCTGCGTGTCTGTTTATGAAAAAAGTCTGTTTAAACTCCACTACCCGGATAGACTTAAAATATATATGTGTGTAGCAGGGAAACTTATGGACTCTTTTGGACGACTTAACTAGAGTTCAATTTCTGAAAATCCAAGTAAAGGCTGTGACACTACTCGCTCTGCAGGTTGACAGGCTCGGTAAGGGGTGGGGTATGGAAACGACGTGCAGACTCTGCAACAAGGCGCCATCTTAACAAGGGTTACACACTCCTCGGTGCTGTGCTTATTGATGCTCTGTTTTTGAGAATATGATTTTAGATTAATTGTTGCACTCAGATTTATGCTCCAGCTCTGCTCATTCACAGAACAGCTTCCTCTGGGTTTCAACACACTCATGTAGTCTCTAAGTGAATGTGATGTATCTGGACTTCCTGTTATGCAAATATTAATCCGACTTATTATTTAATGCTGTATCTGTTTGGTAATTAATGCTCTGTAAATAAATGTCTTTTATTAAAACCAGTTTAGATATATGACTCAGTATTGTGATAAGCATGCAGATCACTAGATGTGTCGTTAATGAACTCTCACCCTGAGATTGGATCTTATTAATATCTTATTAATTAATTAATTATACCCATAACCCCCTACATAGACATACATTTTAATTCAAGACTATTTATAAAATATCTAAATCTTAATTTAAATTAAACCAAATGGCAAATACTGAATTACTGAATTTAGAAATATTTAAATACAAACACACAAATACATTCCTATTTAAAATGTTCATTTCACTATTGACATGCTCACATATTAAAATTCCTCTATGACCCCTCTGCACATTATTATTTTAAAGTGACTAGCATGTACAATTTAAACATCAATAAACCCCTGAAAAACACTGGATGTAGTAAATACAGTATCTACTCCACATATAACCTTTAATTACTTTAATCATGTTTCACTGAATCTGACCTTTATACAACTTTCAGTACTGACTAAAATCTAAAGGTCTAAATAGTCTTTTAAACTCTATTTAGTGAGTCACAGACTGACTCCACTGTCTCAGACATCTTTAAATATCTATGTAACTTGTAGTAGATATAAAAATGCTGATGAACTCGAATCACAACACTGACTTATTACTGATGATGATTTGATATGTGGTCTTTGTTTTGGACTGATGTGTAAAATCATTTCATCTCTCTGATCTCTGCTCGCTTGTGATGAATTTGTGAGAAGATGAAATATGCTGTGATGCGGCTGCAGTGTGTGTGTGCAGTCTGTGTTTCACAGTCTCTGTTTCTGTATCTGGGGTAGAATTACAGCCTGTAGGACGTTTAGGAGAAATAGATTTAAACTTTCTTTTTTCCTAATCTAGTTCATTTCGGGCACATCAAGACATTCTGTACTTCGTGCTTACATGTAGATCCTCTCTCTCTCTCTCTCTCTCTCTCTCTCTCTCTCTCTCTCACACACACACACACACACACACTCTGTCAGATTACCCATATGTAATCTGCTTCTCTGAGACAAATGCAGGTCACCCTGATCAAGTGTTAACAGTGTGAGTAAATCAAACTGATTTACTCACACTGTTAACACTTGATCAGGGTGACCTGCATTTGTCTACTGAGTGTTTCTGCTCAGCTGGAGTGTAAATTACACTGATCTATGTAAGGATGTGTAATTGTTCTTGGACCTGGCTTTGTAATTCACTCTCTCTTATCAGGCTGAAGATTCTCCCCAATGGGGCACTATTAGCACTTTCTGGTGCTTCATATGATGGCTGCTTTGTACCAATAGCCAGGTTTCCATCTAGCTGCCTATTTAAATTCAGATGAGTAACTGAGATGTCAGCGTTCCCATGAGCTCTGTACACGAGAATAAAACTTTCTGTATCATGTTAATAAAGACATTTCTGGGGTAAATGGAGTGATTTTACTGAGAAAACTTTAATATTGAGAAGCTACTTGTTACCGTTTTGTTTATTTTATGGCTATTAAAACCGCACTTTATATTATTTTTAATATTTTGTAACGTGTTGTGCTGCTGTACCGTTCCCGAGTGCCTCCAGTCAGATACCTATTTAGGCAATGTTAGCCAAATATATTTTATACTGGTTGGATTTATAAAAGGAGGCAGACAGTAAGAAATTACCTGGCAAACCTGATCAAACAATAAAGGACAAAATCTGAAGTAAAAGACACTGTTAGTAAAGTAACTGGCTTGAGCCGTTCGAAACCTATTGATGAAAGAAATCTGAATATGCCAATCAATATTCAATATTCAAGACTTTGCCATAAGCACAGAGAAACAAGCAGTGCACTGTACAATGAAATTCCTACTCTGCACTAGCTCTCGAACTTCAAGTACTAACAATTACAGTATAAATACTAAGTACTAAATAAGAAAGAAAAGACCAGAGGGAAAAAAATATATATGCATATAAATAAAGAAAAGTACAGTATATGCTATATAAGACTTAAAGAACGTACGTCCAGTATGCAGTAATAGTGCAAGTAAATGACAGAACTGTGCATTAGCAGATTCAAGTTTACATGTATCACACACAGAGTGTACATACTTCAGTATAAACATGATAATACAGGTTCTTATACAGAAGTGATACACTGAATCACCAGGAAGTGTGCAAAAAGTGCAGTCTGTGCAGTTAAGCAGTCTGTAATGTTCTGGTGGTCAGTCTGTTCAGTTAAGCAGTCTGTAATGTTCTGGTGGTCAGTCTGTACAGTTAAGCAGTCTGTAATGTTCTGGTGGTCAGTCTGTGCAGTTAAGCAGTCTGTAATGCTCTGGTGGTCAGTCTGTGCAGTTAAGCTGTATGTAATGTTCTGGTGGTCAGTCTGTGCAGTTAAGCAGTCTGTAATGTTCTGGTGGTCAGTCTGTGCAGTTAAGCAGTATGTAATGTTCTGGTGGTCAGTCTGTGCAGTTAAGCAGTCTGTAATGCTCTGGTGGTCAGTCTGTGCAGTTAAGCAGTATGTAATGTTCTGGTGGTCAGTCTGTGCAGTTAAGCAGTATGTAATGTTCTGGTGGTCAGTCTATGTAGTTAAGCAGTCTGTAATGTTCTGGTGGTCAGTCTGTACAGTTAAGGAGTCTGTAATGCTCTGGTGGTCAGTCTGTACAGTTAAGCAGTCTGTAATGCTCTGGTGGTCAGTCTGTGCAGTTAAGCAGTCTGTAATGTTCTGGTGGTGAGTCTGTGTAGTTAAGTACTCTGTAATGTTCTGGTCGTCAGTCTGTGCAGTTAAGCAATCTGTAAAGGCCAGCTCCCCCCTTCTCTGGACCCACTGCAGTTTGCGTATCGTCCCAACCGTTCTACAGACGATGCCATCACCACCACACTCCACCTAGCTCTCACCCACCTGTACAATAAAGACACCTATGTCAGAATGCTGTTCATTGACTTCAGTTCAGCATTCAACACCATCATCCCTCAGCACCTGATTGAAAAAACTAAGCGTGCTGGGCCTGAACACCTCCCTCTGTAACTGGATCCTGGATTTCCTGACTGATAGACCACAATCAGTCAGGATAGGTAACAACATCTCCAGTACCACCATTCTGAGTACTGGGGCCCCCCAGGGCTGTGTGTTAAGGCCACTGCTGTTCACTCTGCTGACTCACGACTGTGCTGCAAAGTACAATACAAATCACATCATGAAATTTGCAGATGATACGTCAGCTGTGGGCCTCATCACCAGGAACAAGGAGACAGCATACAGAGAGGAGGTGCAGCGGCTAACGGACTGGTGCAGAACCAACAACTTGTCTCTGAATGTTGACAAAACTAAAGAGATGGTTGTTGACTTCAGAAGAGTGTGAGGCGACCATGCCCCCCTGAACATCAATGGCTCTGTTGTGGAAATCGTCCAGAGCACAAAGTTCCTCGGCATCCACATCACAGAGAACCTCACGTGGTCCCTCAACACCAGCTCCACAGCCAAGAAAGCCCAGCAGCGCCTCTACTTCCTGCGAAGAGACTGAGGAAAGCTCATCTTCCTCCAATCCTCACCATGTTCTACAGAGGGACTGTGGAGAGCATCCTGAGCAGCTGCATCCTCGCCTGGTTTGGGAATTGCAATGCCTCAGACCGCAAGACCCTACAGCAAATAGTGCCCTCTGTCACAGACATTCACACCACACGCTGCACCCGTAAGGCCATCAGCATTGTGAAGGACCCCACTCATCCCTCACATGGACTTTTTTCACTGCCTCCGTCTGGCAGAAGGTGCAGGAGCATCCATGCTGTCACTACACGGTTCTGCAATAGCTTTGTCCCACAAGCAGTCAGACTTTTAAACAACAGAGACTGAACTAAACCCCCCCCACCCCCGCGACCCATAGCATTTTAAATCTGTCTGCATCCTATTTATCTTATTTATACGTTCCACACTTTACTACCTCAGTGCTGTGTTTCATGTTTCATGCGCGTTGTATGCTGTCTGCATATGACACGTTAATGTTAAATTTTTATGCACCTTCTATGCACCTTCTATGCACCTTATTACCAGTACCTACCTGTTAAATATCTATGCACCTTACACTCATTACCTCTACTCAGAATTGAGTCATAGTTATTGTATTTATTGTACTGTCTTGCACGTTGCACTTTCTGCACTCTGTCCTGTACTGTATTGTTTTTGTCTGTACTGTATTGTTTTTTGTTCTCGTTTTGTTCCATGTGGCACTCTTGTCCTGGAAAAAATTTAATTTCATTTCACTGTGTACTTGTACAGAGCTGAAATGACAATAAAAGCCACTTGACACTTGACTAATGTTCTGGTAGTCTTGTAGGAGAGGCTGAACATGAACTACATCGCTGGTCAGATGCTTGTGGCAGAGGAGGTAGGTGAGGTAGAATGGCTGTAGAAGGAAGTGAGGTGTTCAGAGCTCTGATGGCCTGGGGGTAGAAACTGTTCTGTAATCTGGTGGTCCTTGATTTCATGCTCCTGTATCATCTGTCAGATGGGAGACGTGTGAAGAGGTTGTGTTGTAATTGAGTTTTGTCCTTGATGATCTTGTGGGCCCTCCTGGTGACCCTGGAGTGGTAAATGTCTTCAAGTGGTGAAAGGGCCGTTCCTATGATTGACTGGGGTGTCTTGACCTCCCGTTGCAGACACTTGCGGTCCTGGGAGGAGCAGTTTCCAAACGAGACTGTGATGGAGCTGGTGAGAATGCTTTCAGTGATGCTCCTGTAGAAGTTCCTCAGAATTCCGGCTGACATGCTGGTTTTCATGAGTCTTCAGGAAGTGCAGTCATTGTTGTGCCTTTTTGATCAGTTGTGTTGTGCGACCAGGTGAGATCTTTACTGATGTTGACTCCAAGAAATTTGAAGGTGCTCACTCTCTCTACTCCCTCTGATGAATAAGCAGTGGTTTGTGCTGCTCTGCTGTCCTCCGATAGTCCACAATCATCTCCTTTGTCTTGTCAACATTTAAGGAGAGACTGTTGACCAGACACCATGACACCAAATTTGCCACCTCCTTCCTATTGACTGTCTCATCAGCCCCAGTGATCAGTCCCATGACAGTGGTATCATCAGCAAATTTGATAATATCACTGGAGCTCATCAGTCAGCTTGGATGGGATAATGGTGTTGAATGCTGAGCTGTAGTCCATGAACAGCATTCTCACGTAGCCGTCTTTGCTCTCCAGGTGTTCTAGAGCTGTATGGATGGCAGTGCAGATGGTATCTTCTGTGGATCTGTTTGGTCGATACATTCTGTATATGACCAGGATGAGTCTTTCAAAGCACTTCATTACAACTGAAGTCAGTGCGACAGGCCTGTAGTCGTTAAGACAAGCCACTGTGCCACAGAGCGAGCATAGAAGTCATTCAGCTCATCGGGCAGGGCAGCGTGTTGACTTAAGTGAAGTTGCAACGCAGTGTTTCACATCTCTGTACAGGTTTGGATTGGACATTTCTCTTAAATGTTTACATGTGGGTAAAACATAACGTGGTTCCAGAACATTAATGAGGCTTCGAAAGCAATGCTGTACCTACGTATATCCTTAAATATAAATGTAACCAGAGCCTCAGTTATTTTTTGGCACAGGGAGAACTTGAAGGTAATTTCTTCGTAAATGCCTTCTCTAGTGGAGGTTGTTTGGGGTCTGGTGTTTTTTGAATATCAGAGTGTAACGCCAGGAGGACGAACCAGACGTGCGCAGAGCTAAAGGGTCAACCAGTTTTAATGTTATTTCCGTGAGAAAATCAAGGCAAACGGCCCGGAGAGAGCAAACAAGTACAAAGGGGAAGGCAAAAATCTAAACCAGAAAACAGTCCAAAAGTAAAAAACGGAAGTCCAAACAGGAAAACTGTACAAAAGGAGCAGACAAAAGACAAAACCAGAAAATGGAGCAAAGCTCCACGTAGCTGTAGTGATTTGGCCGTTTTTGGTTGATAAAACTAAATATCGTTTTTTCATATGGCAATGAAGACATCACCCTTAGAGGATCCGGTAGCATCTGGCTTTTCTCTTATCAAGTTGGAACTGGTCCCCTCCCCTAAAAGGTCAAGAGGCTTGACCCTCAAACCCCTGGAGCAAAAGATGAGGCCCTGTGTAGCTCTTTATGCAATCTTGCTTGAACAACTAATACATCTGTTGAAGATGGTGATAACCTCACCCTGAACTGGCCATGTACCCTCAGTGGCCCTGGAGGCCCTGGTACACCATTTACCCAACATCCTGTTTGCTAATGGCCCACAACACAAGACCCAATTTATGACTTGGGCAACCACAATGGGACCCCTTTTGGAGTGTCAAAGTCATTAACCCCTCCAGAAACTCAACTGTCTCAACACAGACCTTCCTGCCTAAGGGTCTTGCCACAGCAACTTGCGAACATCAGCAGAACATCAGCAGTATTTTGACACGTGACTTGCAGACTCTTAAGAAATACCAGACGAGCTCCCTTCCATAATCAAATGATGTTAGAATTGTTCTTTAAATGTTGCAAAATGTTTGTTAAAGTGTCAGCTTACAATTCAATCCCAGTCAGGATCCATTTTAGAACGGTCATTTGAATGTGTTCTTCTCCTATCTATCTCTTTATATGTTAGGATTCCTAAACTGTGATCTAGTTCTTTAATCCACATCCACAAATGTTCCTTACGCTTTTACCCTCTTGCATGTAGTTAAGAATATCACATGTGTAGTTGTAGTTATTGGACCTGTGTTGACCGAGTCATGATTTAAAACACAATCATCATGAATTATGTTTTAAATCATGGATTTGAATTTACTTTATCCTCTGTTTGTTTTACTAAATGCTTTGCTTTATTCCAATGTAACCTCTTAGGATTGTTAAAGGTTGAAACCCTAATACAAAGTGGGTATACCTCCAGCGTTCCAAGATGACGACCAGTGGAAGAGGGGTCCTCTAGAAGCAGTCCCTTCGAAAGAGCCCGCCAAAGAAGTCAAGATGTAGCCAGCGTAAGGTCTGCTTACCTTACTACAAAGTCGCGGACCAGATAAGCCAGCATCAACTGCCAGACGCCAGAACACGTGACCAGAGACGGGTCCAACCCAAAGCGAAGAAAGGCTGCACGCCGGCCTTCCCCACGGGAAGACAGCCAGCGGCCCAACAGGTATCATCACGGCCAGGCCAACCACATGGGTCGACGGACCACCTCCCCCGACCAGGCCAGACTGCACTCAGCCCCTCGCTTCCTGAACTTCACTTCCTGGACTTCCAGTAAGGTGACACAACCAACTGACTCTCTCTTATGCATATCTCAACCCCACTCTACTTTTAATGTGTTATTTTACTGTGTTATTAAATGTGCTGTAAATAAACTGCTTTTATAAAACTAGTCGGGATAAATGACTCAATATTGTGACAAGCGTGCAGATCACTAGATGTCTGGGAAATGAACTCTCACCCTGAGATTTCTCAGATTTGTGGTATTCCCACAATATTTCACCTCCATGTTGCACAGCTTACACACAGATTTTGACCAGCTCTTCCCTGCTGTCATGGTTTTTCAATCCAAAATGTAACCAGACATCTGCTTTCTGGTTCTGGGGCGCCTTCACTTGAGCCATGCCATGCTCCAGCCAGGCTTAACTGATGTGCAGGGCAGATCTCATTACATAAAAAAACAATGGAGTTTAAATGCGAAGGGTTAAAGATTTTAAATAGCCTACTTTTAAAGATCTCGGGTTTATACGAATTGATCGATTTGAATCTAAAAATTGATTTTTTAAACGCACCCCAACTACAAAGACAGTGCTGTATCCTAAAAGTCAGAACTGTAGTCCTATAGTTAAGATGGACTGCTAGATATCACAAATGAAGTTAACTGTTCAGCGTAGCATCCTAGAACAGTTGGATAACCCAGATAGGAAGCAGGATCAAGCTACGCTACAAACTACGGTAATAAACCGTCATAACAATCACTGAACAAATTCAGAGCTTTAATAACAGCTTAAATAATCTACTTGCTGAAAATTCTGTCTGGGACTCAGAGGCGAGCAGTGGGAGGGAGAGGAATGTGAGTAACTGGCATATACATACTGATCACTCTTTCTGACAGATCTGGCATCACCTCCATCAAATTTAGTGCACTAAAATGAAAATGAATTTAAACCTTAACAGAAACGATCAACAGGATTCTTTCTCTGCTATAGAGAACAGAAGAAAACCATGAAAATGAGTAGACAGGGGCTTTAAAGTTTTCATCTTTAAAAGAGAGGAGAACATCAAGCTCCACTCTTACTCCAGGTCTAAAAACATCCACAGGTGTTTCTGTCTATCCTTCCACTGTGAGAAGATGCCTGAACACTATGGGTCTGAAAGGATGTGTAGCTGTTCAGGAAGCTCCTCAGTGAGAAAAGGAGACAGACTGA
>JAVGWN010002890.1:0-10734 GCA_034552555.1 Semaprochilodus insignis
AAGAACAAGGTCAAGCAGCAAACACACAGGACATCACAGCTACAGACTGGCAGAGGGCCAAAACCACTCTCTACTGACCGTGATGAGAGCCACCTCATTCCAAAGTCTCTTAACCAACGTAAGATGACCTCAAGTGACCTACAGAAAGATTGGCGAGCGGTGGCTGGGGTGAAATGCGCAGCGAGCATGGTTCAAAAACAGGCTTCTGGAGGCGTCATTAGTGATTTTCTAAATAAACAGATATAAAATACAATACTTGATCTGGAATTTGGGAGACGTGTTTCCTGTAGTGTAGAGAATAAAACAGAATTGCTCATTTTGGTTTGGTACAGAAATTGTACAACTAGAGGAACTGATCATTTTGAGGTGGTCTCTTACATTTTTCCAGAGCTGTATATGCACCATGTTTGCTTGCACCATGTTAACTTGGGCCACAGGGCTATACATACATCATGTTCACTTGGGTCACAGGGCCACACATGCACCATGTCCACTCGGGCCACAGGTGTATACATGCACCATGTTCAATTGAGCCATGGGCTCATACACACACCATGCACCATATCCACTTCTGTATTAGGAAGTAGAGTCTACTCTTGTAACACTCAAACTTTAACCTTAACCTTAAATTGTTTAGTCATGTAATTTCTGCATAATGCTAAGAAGATTAAAAAAATTAATTAATGATGGATGGGCTTTCATTACTAGAAGCAAATCTGGCCCCCAGTGTCAAAATCTATTCTGCACCTTTGATAACAGGGTTACGTGTACATACGGTAAATGTGTTATCCTTACAAAAATGGCAATAAAAGCACGGTGAGCAACCTAACAAGCAATCCGTATTATAGGATTACTGTAAGGTGCGTTTTAACAACATTTCAATTATGATTCCAAAGGTCAATAAAGTCACTTAAAACAAGGCCAGAAGGATGAAAGAGAAAACAACAACAACAACAACAACAACAACAACAACAACAGAGAGCCTCAGAAAGAACAAAGTCGAATTCTTACTGTGTCTACTTCTATTTGATTGCCTTTATGAACATACAGCAATGGCTCAGTAGTCGCTGAATATTAATTCTTTCAAAGTTACTGAAGTTACCCACAGTTTCTCAAAGGTGAACAAATCTCTGTTAAGGACAACCATTACTGACATACCAGACGTAGGCGGCTTCATGGCGATGACCCAAGTGGATGTAATGCATAGTGACTCTGGGCAGGAGGAGAAGACCGAAGGATTGGGGGTGAGCCCTTTCATTCACTCACAGCAGAAAGAGAGTAGTTTACTGCAGATTAGCAGAAAGGCTTTAGCTGCATTAACAGAAATAAATGACACTGCAGTTTTTACACAGTGCCTTGAAAAAGTAGTTGCCCTCATTCAACATGTAATGTTACATAAAGAGAACATGGAGAAACACAAAACACTGTAAAATGGTCATTTCATTTACTGAAGGAAAGAAGAAAATTAGCAACCCAGGTATCGCCCATATGCCCACCATAAATCGCCCATATGTCCACCATTCCCCTTTTTTGGTGAGCTCATGAATATTTAGATGAGCTCTGCTCTGACTGGCTGGTTTACAGTGAGACCCCACCTGTGATGATCACGTAGAAGTAACGTGTGGAAATAGAGTAAATAAAATGAGCCTCTGTGTTAATAAGCTCTGCCCTCACACTATTTAGTTAGCTATGCTAGTTAGCTTGCTAAGAACTAACGTTACCTATACTAGCTACTGGCTTTCCATCAGGGCTTCAACACAAAGTAGATTAAAGTTGTTCCTCACTATGGAACTATCAGTTTAAGATGAGCTGCTTCAACCAGCAAACACGGATACAATCACACAGCATGGCTGCCTTTTACATGCTGCTGTTGGAGTTGTGATGCTAATAAAGGTGGAGCTACTGCTCTCTTCAGTCTCTTCAGGGTCAAACGCTGAGCAGAGCTGCTCCATATTGTCCAAGAGTTTGGGAAACTGTCCGGAGTGAAATGTGCAGACTTTCTGGTCGAGTGCAGATTTCATGGTTCTGACAATTATGGCAAGTCGCTGAAGCAGCATCCCATCATACTACCACCACCATGTTTCACTGATGGGCTGATGTTCTTGTAGAGGCATGCTCTGCTAGCTTTACCGCAGATGTGTTGGGACCCAGGTCTTTCAAAAGGTTCCACTTTTGATTATTCCAAAAGGCTTTGGGGCCATCTAGGTGCTCTTTGGCCCATTTTGTCCCATCTTCTTCAGATGGTGGAATTATGAACTTTATCTACAGTGAACAACGGCCGCAGTTTGTTAGATGTTCAACAGTTTTTGGACTTCCTGGAAGAGTCATTGCTGTGATGTTGGAGGGATTTAGTAGGTTGGCCACTTCTGAGAAGATTTGCTCCACTGTGGTTCACTAGAGTTCCAGAGCTTTAGGAATGGCTTGGTAATCCTTTTCCTACTGATGTTCTGTTTTTTATCCTTCAGTAATTGAATGACTTCAAATTTGTATTTTGTGCTTACCCAGTCTTTCTTGTATGTAGAGTTGTGTTAGATGTTCTGAAACAATTAAGGGTGACATATATGCAAGAATTCAAAATGTAATCATACGGTAAACACAGAAATGTCGCTATAATACCTGGACGTGTATTTTTTTCCACAGATCATGCAAATATTTCAAATAATCCAGGGCATGACCTGGAGGAGGCACTACTCCTCTATCGCCTCTGCTTTGCATTGGGCAATCACTAGTTAGATCATTAGAAGCGGATACGGAGAGTGCAGAAACCTTTTGAGGGAGGAATATAAAGGTCTGCCACTTCACTCGTGTGCTAGACCTCACTGCTGACTGGGTAACACATCTGACACGGTCATCAAACCAGAGAGAACGTACCTTAAAGCCTGTTGCACACCATTTAGTGCCATTTTGACTAAACATGACATTCAATCCGGAAACCATAGCAAAACGTTGTGCAACATTTTGAGATGAAACGCTTTACATGTCCTTCTGAGTTCTGCTGATATAATATGTGGTAATAGAAGGTTAAATCATCCCGCAGCCACAGAACTGATTATACTCATGACCAGCTGTTCCCAGTTTCTGACTATAGGCCTGCTGCTCTCTATATGTTATTTAACTGATGGTCCATTCCCAGCACAGCAGTGACCCTAGCATGGCAAAGTGTGTGGTGCTGGTGTTAGAGTATCAGCAGGGTTGCTGGGCTTTTTACTGCCGTCAGTGTCACTGCTGGGGTAAGATTGGACCGCCACCCAAAAATGTCCAGGCAATAACGGCTGTGTGGTCAGAAACTGACCAGGGATAAAGGGCTTGAGGATGGCCAACACAAACTGTGCATCAAGAGATGAGCTATCGTCTCTCCTGTCAGATATCTCACAATATCTGAAAACCAGATAAGCAAACAGAAAGAACACTGGTGAGCCACTCAGTATGCTACAGAGCAGCAGTACTTTGCAATGAGAGCGTGAATACAAGGGGTATATGAGCACACAGACTGATTACAGGCAGGTGTGTGTGGTTAATACTCCAGGGATGACGAACGGGAAAACAGTACATGATTGGCCGATGGTGGACATGTGACGCTGACATCATTGGGTGGTGGGTTATGGGAGATGGAGTTCGGGAGATCGGATGTGGAAGGGAAACCTGAAGGCGTGACAATATAGCATGATTATATTGTCATGGTATATGATTCTCTTGTTTTGCAGGATCCAACAGCTGCCTGGCTTGGCATAAATTCTCTTTGTACGTTAGCTCATTCATTCATTCATTCATTCATTCATTCATTTATCTTCTAAGCTGCTATATCCTTCTGGGTCATGGGGGTTGTTTCCATTCTGGGTGCTGAGATGCAATTATAAAATGATTCTCAATGCTTCTCCTTTTTATTTCCATAGCCTACAGTTGTGTCCACTCACACCAGCACAACACACACCAACACACCACCACCACAATGTCAGCGTCACTGCAGTGCTGAGAATGATCCACCACCCACATAATACCTGGTGGTCCTGTGGGGGTCCTGATCTTTGAAGAACAGAGTAAGATACAGAGAAACAGATGGACTACAGTTTGGAACTGTAGAACTACAGACTGTCCTATATGGTCAGTGGAGCTGATAAGATGGGTAAAGAGTGTAGATACAAGGAGATGGTTTTAATGTAATGACTGATCAGTGTATGTGCTTCATTCACATTAATTGACTTAATGAAAACGGAAATAATACAGTCATATCACATTTAAACCTGATATTTGATTAAAAATTGTACAAAGACAACAAACCAAATGTTGAAACTAATTTTTATTGTTTTTTGGAAAACGTATGCCCATTTTGAATTTAATTCCAGCAACATGGTTCCAAAAAGTTGGGACATGAACAAGACATCTCACTACTAATTAGTTTAACTATGGTAACAATGGCTGTTTCTTCTTTCCCCAGTTTATATGATGCGTCTTTGTACATATACATCTGAAGGAAAATGAAGGGTGGAAGAAAGTGGTGGTGTGGTTGTTGGTGTTGGGGAGACATAAGCGACTTGTCACTTATGCAAGGGTAAGTCATTTAGAGGTTGTGAGCTCAGCTGAAATGAGACATATCATATCTTTATCTCATGTACCTGGACAGAAATACTGACATAACAGACATAATTTTACATTCATTTCATTATTTAAATTACCTTAAAATGTGACCTACTGAGCTCATTTCCGATGTTAAGTTTTATTTTTGTGTTTTACTAGAATAGATTTACATGCTTCTACTTACATGCTTGGAGATTTTCCTAAAACACAATATTTTCCTCATACTGTATGTCTGTATTCATAAAACTTAAACTGTATTCATAAAAAGAAGTAAACTTAACATATCTAGTAGTAGCAGTAGTAGTAGCAGCAGTAACTCTGAATAAGTAGCAGCAGTAGTAATCTCAGTAGTAGTAGTTGTAGTAGTAGCAGCAGTAGTTGCAGTAGAAGTAGTAGTCACAGTAGTAGTAGTAGAACTAGTAGTAATCTCAGTCGTAGAAGTAGTAGTCACAATAGTAGTTACAGTAGTAGTAGAAGTTGTAGTAGTAGTAGTAGTAATAGTAGTAGCACTAGTAGTAGTCACAGTAGTAGTCACAATAGTAGTAATAGAAGAGGTAGCAGTAGTAGTAGTCACAGTAGTAATCACAGTAGTAGTAGTAGCTGCAGTAGTAGAAGCTGAAGTAGAAGTAAAGCTTCAAACCAAGCTTTATTTGTAGTTATCGTTCAGTCCCTGCTTTGGTTAAATAATAATTCAATAAATTAAATCATGTGTGCTGGTGATAGAACTTCTGAAAATCTGGAGAAATCTGGAAGCAAAGTTTTTTCTTTTCTTTTTACTTTGTTCATTCATTCATTCATTCATTCATATGCATTTATCATATTTATATGTGGTATTTTTTATTTAGCAGTATAAATGGTGCTTTAATAATGTGTTTAGGTTTAGACTTTGGTACAGTCCTGTGTATATCACTGATGTCAGAACAAAAGCTTCTCTCCAAAATGAGAACTTAACAGGAGAAGGGAAAAACACACTTTAACATAAGTCAAGGTAACCCAATGTTTATCCAAGTAATGTGGGGTCATTTCTTTTGGTCCATTCATCATGAAATGTACATTTACAACGTAAAGGGCAACAGTCTTTTTCAAACTGTGTTAAAAGTGAAAAAACTGATAGATAAGTTAAGTTTTGTTTGACATAAAGTGAAATATTTCAAATAAAAATAAATGTACATTTAAAAAAGGGGAAGAAAATGTGACCTATTAAAACAGAAAGCATGAAAATGAATATTGTAAACCATGATTGAAATAGGCACCACTGCACAGGAAAGATAAACAGAAAGTTTAATTTAAAAAATGATTTTATATGATTTTATACAGGTGGGACAGACGGGTTGCTGGCCACAACTATCACCTGAAAAAAGAAAACAGTTACAGACTGTTAAACGGTGTAGTGTACTGAAACTAGTTTAACACAGTTAGTCTCTCCAAAGACCGTAAAAATGATCTGCATCAATCATACATTGTTGTGTTTACCAGCCCACCATATATTAATATTCTAAGGTGGGTCATTCTCACCGTAGGTTTCTCACCACAAACTGCTTTGCATCCAAAGGCTGAGATGGACACGGAGATGCAAAATTCCAGCAGATTGAAAATCAGTATCATTATGAGAATCTGAAACATACAAAATGCTGAATACTGCACACATATACTTTTCAAATTCAGTTCATTTATTTACCTTTACAGAAAACATTGTTTCCCTTTCAGCTAGTCCAGAGACTCAAACACTTTAAAGGTGAAACTCCCTATGAGAATGAGGAAGAAGCACTGACTCGAAAGGAGAACCTCACAACAGTATGAAGGTGAACCACTGAGAGGAACCAACACTTAGAATTTGAACCTCCCTGGAGCATGAGGATGAACCACTGAGAGGAACTAACACACAAAAGGAGAACCTCCATAAGAGCATAAGGGTGAACCAAGGAACCAAGACTCAACAGGAGAAACATCCCAAGCATTAGCATTTCCAGAGGAACTGAGACTTAAATGAAGTAGGTCAAATCTCTTTAAGTCTCTGTGTTCCAGGATGGTTCCTCTAGATGTGATAAGCCAAAACTCAAAATGAGAACCTCCCTAAGAGCATGAAGGTGAACCACTGAGAGGAAACAACACTCAAAAGGACAAACATGCTAAAACATAAGGAAAAACCACTAAGAGGAACCAAGACTCAAATGGAGAACCTCCCTAAGAACATGAGGGTGAACCCCTGAGAGGAACCAAGATTCGAAAGGATGAACTTCTTAAGAGTGTGTACAAACAATAATTAGTATCTAATAAACCATTATGAGTCAAGTACATGACTAATACTTACGGGTATGTATCTGTTATAGGGACTGTTTAAAATCAGATCAGTAGTCAGTATAAAGACGGCTATTCCTGAGGTTACAGCACTGGCCACATTCAAGCCCAGAGAGCTTTTCACCTGCAGGAGAGTAAACAGAGACAGCAACTTCAGTTCAGTGTTTTTATATTAAAGTGGCAGCTTGAATTTGGTAGCGCTAAAGCTCCGGTTGGGGATGTACGAAGGAGAACATCAGTGGCTCTGTACCATAAAACTCCAGGTAAGACATTTAGCTTTAAACCTCTTCATCAAGGTTGCTAACAGCATTACCGTAAACCTACAAGTTCAGCCTCTTCTTCACCAGCTACTTATTCAAATTTTCCTGCTCCATTTTTCCCCTTATGCTGTATGCTAAGCATTAAGATCACACGGCATGGAACCATGTGACTTACAGCTTGATGCATCACGAGTTTGTTTGGAAAACATTTTTCCGTCAGCCCTTTTCACATTTCCGGCTTTACTGCCACATTACCCTAAGATACAAACTCGTTTGGTGGTACTCGGGCGTTTTTCCAAACTTTGGGCTTCAGAGTTATTTAAGTGAAATTTGAATAGTGATATTCAGTATTGCCTTCCCTGTTTAAAAGGTCATTTAACTAGCCTTTTCCACACCCAGCGCCCACCAAACAAGGTTTTGCTTTCACTTTCCTGCTGGATTAGGCTCATGCAATGGCGAGATGACATTTAAATGACGTGAGACTGGCTATTTAAGATTTGTTTGTGTAAATGGTAGCTGCCGGTGGAATATGGTTCAGGGCTCCTGAACACCACTCGGGGGCTCTGCCAGGCAAGCTACCAGTTGGAAATTGGGGAGGACCCAAATGCAAAGCAGCCAAAACATGGGGAGGATGTCAATCAACACACCTCACCGCCATGCTGAAAGGCAGACAGCCTAACGCTCCGCCAGCAGAGAGCTATAGTAATCTTTAAACAGACGTTGAATAAAAGGACTGGAAACTAAATATAGGTGAAAAAAAAAATCCCCAAGTACCGCACAAACCCATCCGAATTCCGAATTTACTCGTAGCGCCAACACTCTCAGCCTTCCAAAGAGAACGAAAGAAAGATGTGAGGGTGAGCTCAAACACTCTCATCCCTCTACCGTTACCGGCCAGGACCTAACACACACTTGGTGTAGCAAAGAACCAGCAACCCAGACTGCTTCATGAGAAGTATATATAGCCCATTCACCAGGTGCAGGGTGTTAGGATTGATTGCTGGTTCGCCGCTGTCCCCTGGTGGCTGGGGTAAGGGGGTACACTAATGCGTTACACTTACTAAGTTACCGTACACCAACACACTACTTACAGTACACTAACGCACTACACTTACTGAGTTACTGTACAACACTGATGTACTGCTGGAACACTGGTGCTGGAGAAGTTTTGATAAATGGAGGATCATATTTTTTATTTAGTGCAAGGAAAAAAGTGAGGAATGTTGAATCCCCACCATCAAGGAAGCAAAACACATAGCTACAAAATTAGGACAGGTGATGGCAGAAAATCTGACCCCCACTGCAGGTTCTCTGAGGGGGATTCAGTTAGTTGTAGAAGTCTATGATTAACTGTATGGTTATGATGTATTGACAGTGTTCTGGTTTTTAATTAGACTGAATCTGAATCTGTGCAGGTTCAACTTCAAGCCAAACTTTGAACAATACAGGAACTTTTACACTTTCGTTTCCTTCCGACACATTTAAGCGAAGGTTCAAACACTTTCAGGCTCCCCTGCACGGAAAGATCTCTGATGAAGATCATAAGACTGTAAGAACTGTAGAACATTTACATACCATATTGGGAATTAGCTTCTTCTCTGTGGCAACAGTGACAGAGCCAGTGCTGATGTACTGAGAAAGGAAGGAAACAGCTATTTTAATGGCAGGAATTCATTTGTTGTATGTTCTTTCGATACAAGCAACAAATTGGGAAAAATAAAGCTTACTATCAAAGATCCCCAGAAGACAATGCCGGTGCCCACAGAAACTGTCCCGAAGAAACTTAAGCCACACAAAATTGTGAACAGGCCAATCATTATTTGGACGGTCTGTGGGGAGGAGGCAGAATATGCAATTGAATACTGTCAGGCTAATGAAACAATTGTACCAGATATGAATTACAAGTCAAAAAGACTAAGTGGGTTAAAGGTGTACAGTCTCCTGGGTCATAAACCTTTGCACATTCTCCCCACATGGGTTTGCACGACTGTAGACATGTGAAAGCCACGTCGAAGTTGCCATATCGCTGATGACTTCATGAATAAAACTACAGGAGCAGGGAATGCTTTGCAACAAGAGAGTTTAGAAATCCATGATGATGCCAGACTCCACAGGCAGAGCAAGATGTGCCCTTTACAAGGCTTTTGTCACGTCTCGTCTAGTCTAACAGCTTTAGGCTCCCTCTCCAACCACCGTTGGCTTCTTATTGTCATCTTCAGAAAACTGGAGATAACAATACTCAATATCTGAACTTCGAAGCCTGTAGATTAGAACCACGGCAGACTCAGGCCAGTAGACCATGATGTGCCCTTTCCAACGAGCCCTGAATCACATTGCTAGCCTTCAGGAAACTGGAGATATCTTCCACATCTGTATCCGACACCCTAGGCAGCCTTGCTGAGACCCTCCAGGTCCAGAGAGCTACATAAATTCAGAGCGCTGTAACTTATCAAAAATAATTCTAACCAGTTTCAAGGATTATAGGGCTTTAGGCTCCCTCTCCAACCACACATGACTTTATATTGTACTCTTCAGGAAACTGGAGATATGGACCCCAAAATCTGGCAATTTGTATCTGACCTGGGCGCACCCCAGGCGGCCTTGCTGAGACCCTTGCTTGTGGCGCAGGTCTAGAGAGAAATTCTGAGCGCTGCAACTCATCAAATATAATACCAACTGATTTCAAACTACAGGGTTATAGGGCCTTAGGCTCCCTCTCCAACCACACACGGCTTTATATCGAGATCTTAAGAAAACTGGAGATAACAATATTCAATATCTGAACTTTAAAGCCTGTAGATCAGTCGCAAACTCCTCAGGCCAGCAGAGCATGATGTGCCCTGAGGTGTCCATGTAGTTAGTGTCATAATCTTGTGATTAGCAACAAGCCGGCATGAAACATAAAACGTCATGGCCGAGCAGTGAAGTTAACTAGTCTGTGCAACCCATATCTCCACCTAGTATGTTTCAGCTAGAATAAGAAAATGCCTTTTTGATTTCACCCCCAGGGCTTTCGGCTCTCCTTTCAGAAACTTCCGAAGTAAGCCTGCAGTGGTTGTGTTCTCGATGCTGCTGACCACTACGGGCGTGGCAAGGGAGAACACCTGTCCAGCCACATTTTGCACCCCTGGAGCAGGTGGAACAGCTTGCTGTGTTTGGACTTTCCCGACAGACATTCTAATAAAAAGATAAAATTAATAAAACAGAGAGAGATTTACATTTCGTTTGCATGGAAAAGTTTATCCTTGTATTCCAGGCTCAGAAACAGTTCCTCCTTTACTGGGGATGAAACAAACAAATGAGATCCGTCCTGTCTAAACGGAAGAATGAAAGTATTCACGAAACGTAATAGTGAATTACAGCACACATCGCTGCTGTCAGAACCAAAGCTCCAGAATGACTTTTAATGTAAGTCAATGGAACCAGACAGTTTACCAAGTAATTTAGGATGGGTTCTTTTGATCCATTCATCATGAATTTTACACACTGGTTATGCCCAAAACCGAAAAACAACAAAAAGGTTTTGTCTTTACAGTAGCAATATATAATTACATTCTGCAATTTTACATTTTATAAAACAACTTATTTGCAGAACATTACA
>JAVGWN010002891.1:0-10733 GCA_034552555.1 Semaprochilodus insignis
GCTAGTTTATAGTTTGGTGTCTTCACTTTTATTCTACAGTAAAGCTTTAAGATACACAGAAGGAGAACCTGCTATGAGGAGAACCTCCTACGAGGAGCCGGGTCTAAACTTCTGACTGGTTTCATTGTGGTTTTATATTAAGGCTTCCTCTCTGCCAGCCCGAGGCACCAAAAATAAACCGGCACCTCATTTAAGGTGGACCAGGAAAGAAGCTGGTGATTTCGGTGATTGCGGTGTTAATGCTGGCCGCTGCTGAAGATGATCCAAGCTATCAAAACACGGGGCTACCTGTAAAGGTGCGACATGGCGGGAGCACAATTCGTCGGACCACCTTCGCCATGCAGTCGTGGGTGGCGGGGATGAAGACTCTTTCGCTGTGATTTAGTTTCTGCATGTTCTACAGACACACCCAACATCTTCAACCAAGGTTCCCTCTGCACAGGCACGAACATACGACCAGACCTACTTCTCCTAAGAGTCCGGAACGCCGTCACTGCCTTCCACAGTGTTTAATGGAGAGTAATTAACCTTAGTTTTAATGCCAATTGGAATCTGAAATTGTTATCACCCGTATGGAATTTTACCGTGAAACCAGGAATCACTCCATACAACATTCCCAAAAACGTGAAGGATTAAGTCGGTTTTCCACAATACTGCCCGTTTAAAGCTTCCTTATCCCACCTAAACTACAGGGATAAACTGCTGCCCAACAGGTTGAGCTGGATAACTGATGTCTCCTGCTACTGTACAAACATGCAGCCGGTTCTAATAACAGTTATTACAATAAGGCACAAACTCCTGATGTGAGAAACATCCGTTTGTGGCTGCGCCTCTAAAAACCCTTCATGCTCAGACCTCTCCTTCCTCATACGGGATAATCCCACTAACAAAAACTGTATGAGTCAAGTGAATTTTTCCATTTAGGGCCGGACATGTTTGAACAAACCCTCACTCTGCATCTCAGGGATTCATAATAACCAGCGGTATTACAGAACTACCTGCGCCAAGCGTAATTACTTCGGTCCTCAGCTTCAGGCTTCTGCACATCCATATCAGCTCAACTCAACAGCTTCATTCACCACGGCTACTGCAGGAAAGATGGCTATTCAAACTACAAGCAATGGATCACGAGATCCAACGGATCCGAAGTTAAGCATCCATCATCGTGGTGGACAGAATTCCCTACTGACGTGAGCTAAAAGAGGATGGTCCATTCGGTCCACACACGGAAACAAGGCATGTTTGAGGTGTGATGTCACAAAAACTCAACACATCCACATATACATCTGTCCATCTATGGCTACGGCGGGTTATTCCCACTCATTCACAGTTACAAGAGTTTCCCACACCCACCCACACACAGGGCAGCCAATTAAAGTAGAGCTCATTTACATAAAATGAAAGCCATGCCAGGGGTAGTGCTGGCACCTCAGGCTGAAAGATCAAATAAACAACTTCTACAGCAAAATCGTAATTTGAGGGTGAAATTTTCTGTATTTATATCAAATATTAGACATTTTTCAAAAATAAAAATAAATAAATTTAAATAAACCTTTTTGAATATGTAGCCTAATTACACAGAGCCTGGACAAAGACCAATCAAACCCAAGCAAACCTCCCTCTGTTGTGACATCACAACCATGACGGACTGGCAGCCTGGAACGCTACATTCAGGGGTCAAACCTCAAGCCGTACCGGGCGGATGTTCAGGTGGGGTCGGTCAAAATAACAGCCCTGAACTTTAATCAGTCGCAATATCAGTCAGAAAGCTCCCCAAACACTGCAGGGCAGGGAGTAACTACTCACCAGGTACACGCATAAACTACTTACACATAAATGGTTCTAAATAGAACCACCGTCTTTACTAAAAACACCCTGAATAAGTTTAATAAAAGATAATCAATCAATCAATCAATCAATCAATCAATCCTTATTTGTATAGTACTTTTTACAGCAGCTTCACAGAAAAGCAGTTTACGGAAGGCAAAGAAAACAAAAGGAGTCCACATATAGACTTAAGGAAGAGAACCGGGGTCCAAGCCCTCCGTGAGCAAGCCAGAGGCAACAGTGGCAAGGAAAAACTCCCATAGAGTGAGAGGAAGAACCCTTCGAGAGGAACCAGGCCCAAGGGGGGGGAACCCATCCTCCTCAGGTGGATCCCAGTTGAAGAGAGAAGGACAGAGCTAACAGGAAAAGAAGCTTGGAAATAAAGGCAACGGTTCTACATGTGGTGAAATGTGCCATGTGGTTCTGAAAATAGTTCTATAGAGCACCAAAACGTTCTAGAGAGGGGGTTATTCATGGTACTATTCAGAGTCTTTACTAAAGAACCCCTATAGAACCGTCTTGAACGTTACGACAGTGATGCGTTTTTACTACACCAAGATGGTTCTTCAAGGGTTCTTACCTAACCATAAAAGGTTATATCTAGAACCATTACAGGAGTTACAATAACATGTGTAATGAGTCGAGATCAGGGAGAAAACCGCAGGATATGGGCCCTTTAAAGGGCGAGGAGTGAGTCGAGGGCGTTTACTACTGCACCTCTCCCCCAGTCCATGTGTCACTGGGTGAACAGCCTGAGCCCAGCGCTGCTGTGGTTTGCCATTACGGCTAAACCGGGCAGCCCGGGAGATCTCAGAACGTTTGTGTGGTGATGAGGGCCTGCTGCGGCCGGGTTCCACGCAGATCTGTTAAAATGCTCCGACGCTGACGTGTGCAGATATACGATGCGTGCTGCTGCGCTTTGTTTATTTACACCTTCTGTCTCATGTGGTTAGATGGGTGTATGCGTCATCCGAACACCATGGTGCTTCATGTTTACTCGATGACAGATCAAAGAGATGCCAAATTGAGATATGAAGAACCGGGTTTGTTTGCAAACAAACGGACCAATAATAGAGTGAGCAATGTTACACGTTATACAGTCAAACCCTTCAGTAAATTCTTACAGGCTAACTCACTGGGCTAACTGGATTAGCCTGTTAGCTAACAAGGTAAATGCAGAATGTTATGAGGTAGGGTCATGTTTACTACAGTTTCAGTCATTCATATAAACAACAACAACAACAACAACAACAACAACAACCAGTCAGAACTGTTCACAGTGGTGATGAAGGGAACCAGACGTCCACCTCCAAAAGCTATGAACTGCCCGTAATTGACCAAACATCCATGTACTGCATGGAACATGGTCAAGCCAACACTCATGGCTCTCTCCAGGTACTATTCAAGCACACGTCACCTGCCTGGTGTCTTTCTGTGGCCAGCCGTGGCTGAATTTGGACGGCCCGAAGCTGACATGCAGTCTAGCACCTTCTGGTGCGAGCACTCTAGCCCGGGTTTAACCGCAGAGATGATTAAGACTTCCGGATGAGGGCTAGTGGTGCGGGCTTTGATTATTATCTATAGGCTCTGATTATAGTAGCAGGCATTAACCCGCTAATCCAGCACCGGCATTAGCCCTCCGATGAACGGCGGACAGATGAGCCAACCACAGCGCTCACTGTAACCCTTCGGCCAATCCCTGTGAAGCTGAGCTGGAGTAAACTGGGTTACTGCTGGTTTAGACTGATCATGTTACAGAGCTCAGTCAAGCAGCCAGGCCAAATGACACCTTTGTGGGCCGGAGGAGCGTCGGGTTAGAAGAGGAGCAGGTACAGCGTTTTGGAAGAGGGCGGAAACTTTAACCAAGAGATCAGCCAACAGCTTTTATCTGTCAATCAGTGGTAATCTATGACAACCAGTCCAAACAATACAGCGCTACGCTCGCTACGGTGTTGGTGTGCTTCTGGTTAGACGCTGTAACCTCAAGGTGCGCTTGAGCACGCAAGTGACCTACTAATCCCTAAACAGAGTCTTAACGCAGACTGAGAGAGCGCATCCAAGACTTCCTACAAACCGTCTACCCAATATACGAAGGCCTCATGATACCATATCATCGAGATCCGATTTTAACATATTGCGACGTGCCGAGTTCTGTGGTCATATACTGTTAGAGATCACCTTTTTCCCCAACTGCAAATTGTTCCCAAAAGAAAAACCGTCAACATCTCCTCACAAATCAAAACAACAGACTGACAGATACGGATACGAACAGAGCCTCCTGCAGTTACCTAGTCCATTTCTGTCCGCGTTCTCCGAAAGCCTACGGATACGGACAAAACAGGAGAGCACCACCACTGGTAATCACATGTGGGTGGGGTGTAGCCAACAGTTCATGGTTACAGCCACAGGTATACGGATATAGCAAGAAGAACCTTTTAAAACTATGGAACATTTTGGGAAGAGTTTGTGCCTGCAACCAGGAATTCCCTTACCGACCCTTCTCCATCCTTACCGCCTGTCGGAATACCGGTGAGAGACGAGAGAATCAGATTTGAATGCCCGCTGAGCAAAGGATACACCAGAGCACACCACCCGTACATTCGAGTGACATCACTGCAGACATTCCCAGACCAACCCCTTCCTCACATTCCGTGTTTTATTTGAGGTCATATGATTATCCGTGTACTCAAGGTAGATGGGAGTAGGAAACCAGACAGATGTGAATGGGTGGGCTCTCAAGCAAACGCCGTGATTGGCTGATTAGGTTAACATTTAATGACCCTGAAAGGAGTCCCCCACCCCCACCCCCACCCCCAGCTGTCCTATTTAAATTACCCCAATGCTCCTTGATTCTTCCTAGTTCTCCCGGGAGGAACAGTAGGAATGGGCGGAGAACAGCAGTAAAATATTCTTCTTATTCCTTCAGCTGCTCCTGTCCTCCTCCTCCTCTCCTACTGCTCCTCTCTTAACCCCGGAAGAATATGGAGGAATCGAAGAGAGGAAAGGAGCAGACACTGGGGGAGTAAACGGGACAGCTTGCAGCGTCATTCCGTTTGATGTAGCGAGCCAATCACAACATTCGTTCAAAACCACGTCACACAGAGCCGCCAATTCACGTCCGTGTGGCTTTAAATTCATCTCACTTCACACCAAGTACTAAACACACCGCACAGATAATCATTTAAACCCAAACACACAACCTACAGCATGGAGCGGGACAGCTCCACGTCTGTCCCTACTGTCAGGGCGTGTCCGCAGCGGAGTAACGTTAAACCCTAGTGCATTCTCTGCTCAAAGCCGCTTCAACGAGCATGTTAAGCGGCCGCTCGTCTCCTCCGATATTCCGACAGCCAGCAAGACAGCGGCATCGGGAAATCGGTTTCCGGGTCACGGAAGAGGAGGAGCCAAAAGACAGGCAGGAAAAAGCAACAACTTTCAGGCACTGTGTTTGTGGTCATTGTCGTCGTCAGGAGCTACAGACCCAGGACTGCCCTCTAGTGGACACTTTGCTTAACAGACATGCCAATATAGTTACGGATATGGTGTCTATGTTCAAGGGAGCATAAGTGAGCCTGAACCCCCCCAATGATACAGTATATAAATATCGGTACACAGAATATCGTGATACTACGCTGCAAAGATGTTTATCACCCCACCCTTAATTTTACTTCATTCATTCATTCATTCATTCTATTAATAAATAAATAAACCATACGCACCAGTACATACATTCATCTCACATGTTATACCTGCATGAAAGCATGCAGGGCCTGTCCCTACACCAGCACCCCCAGTTTAGTAGCCCTAGTGAACTGGATCATCGAACAGAACCCACAGATACTCGATTACTGATCACGCAAGCTACAGTACATGAGTGCTGATGGTGCAACAGGTAGGCACTGTACCTGTGGGTGCTTCCTTGGTCTTCCACGGCCTCTCTTCTCTGCCCCATCCTTATCTTTAGGAGTCACGGTGTCCTTGGCAGTGTCACTCATGTTGTCTTCTTGCTGAGCAGGCCAGCCAATAAACACACAAACAAACAAATAAACAACCACGTAAACAAGGTGGTCAACCAAGCGCATGCATGAGCATTGGACAGGCAATGAAATGAAAGGCAATGCAATGCACGGCTTCCGTTTGTTTACAGCATGCAAGAGGCCGTGAAAGAGGCTAGCAGCGCGAGAGACTCGAACACGGGCGGGCGTACGCGCGCGCGCGCCACGGGGAGCGGACGGTACGGGGGAAGAAGCTCGCGCGCTGCAAGCTCAGAATTTAAAATACCTCGGGTCGCAACTTCGCAGAGAGAGAGAGAGAGAGCGCGAGACAGAGCGAAATAACGACGGTACGGCGGCTGGTGCTGCTGTAACAGAAAGCTACGGGGAGCTACGGAGGCCCAGGAGTACCAAAAACAACGGGGGAGGGAAAAAAACCGGAGCACGCGACGGAGGGAAACACATATGCATGCATGCTTGCAAGCGCACGCGCCAGGAGTCATACGAGCAATGCACGCGTCTAGGTCGGGCGCCTTTTGTTTTTAGCATGAGGCTGAAGTTCGCATTTCCCCGTTCCACCTTAAACGGTGCAGCAGCCTGAATGCAACTGCTGCACCGTTTAAGGTGGAACGGGGAAATGCGACCCAAGCAGCCTCGCCTCGCGCGACGCACGAACAACAACAAATAAAAGACTCCAAAGCGGCACGTATCAATAAATATGAATGAGGAATCGACTAATTAAGCCAGATATCAGCCTCCAAGTCGAGCTGGGCTGCATACAATCGACACAAAGCAAGCCTCCCCCTCCCCAACCACTAAACAATACAGCAAGCAAGCAAGCCAGAGCTAAGATAGCCTTAACGCTACTGCTGGATTCCCAATGACCAGTGCATGCCAGCCTTCCTTACCACCGGTGTCCAGACCTAAACTGACCACAGCCACTGAAATAAAGCCCAGTAAACACTGCAGGCATTGGTATCCCCCCAGCTTCTAGCTGCACTGGAGAGGAGAGGGGGAAACAGGCCCCAGCCCTGGCTAAGCTAAAACAACAGGAATAAGAACAGGGAAGTCAGGAAGGTCGTATATGGGAATTACCTTTTTGGGAATAAGCAGTGTCCCGAATGCAGTCCCAGTCTGGTGAACCCAGCGAGCCCCGTGCGCAGGGAGTGAAGGCTGCTGCTTGCCTGCCTGCCTGGCTGCTTAAAGGCCTCTCAGGGCATTTTAAAGAGGCTTCCTCATGAGCCAGAGCAGGGCAGGGCGGGGATATGGTAAGCAGCCTGCCTTATGGGGGCTCTGCGCGCGCGCACACACACATACACACACACACACACACAAAAGCCCACTTCATTTGCACAATATTCCAGCCCACCTCCTGGAGAGGGGCTCTGTTTGGTGGGTGTGTGTGTGTGTGTGGGATGTGTTAGTGGGAGGATAGTGTCGGTTATATAGTACACAGTACTCCACATATACTAAATGCATAGCCATGTGTCGAGCTGGGCTGTTAGGAAGCTTAAGATCAGTTTTTTACCCGGTATTCCATAAAATATTCCATGCTCACCGGGAACAATACAGTATGTTTATGTCTTTATTTGGGAACATGTATGTTTATCTCATTTCTGTTGATGGATCCTGCTGCAACTGAATGTATAGCCACATATGAAGCTGGGCTATTTGGGAAAATCCATTTTTCCCAACATTCCATAAAATATTCCATTCTCACCGGGAACGTAAAAGTGTGTTTACCTCATTTCTGGTGGAGGAACCTGTTGCAACTAAAGGTATAGCTACATATTAACTCAGGCTATTAGGGAAGCATGAGTTTTTTTTCCTGGTATTCCATGAAATATTCCATGCTCACTGGGATCAATTAAGTGTATTTATGTCATTTTTCTGTTGGGGGATTCTGCTGCAACTACATGCAAAGCCATGTATTAACCTGAGCTATTAGGGAAGATCTATTATTCCCTAGTATTCCGTAAGTTGTTCCAAGCTCACTTGAAACATAAAAGTATGTTTATCTCATTTCCGTTGGGTGATCCTGCTGCAACTGAAGGCATAGCCACATATTAACCTGGGCTATTAGGGAAGATCTATTTTTTCCCAGCATTCCATAAAATATTCCATGCTCACCGGCAACATTAATGTGTTTTTATCCCATTTCTCTTGGGGGATCCTGCTGCAACTAAACGCATAGCCACATATTAACCTGGGCTGTTAGGGAAGCTAACAATTTCCCCAAACTAATGGAATTTTGTGGATTTTTTTCCTATTAGGAATCAATGGAGTGGAAAAGTACACGCCCATCTACTGTACTTCTGCTTGACTGACAGACACTGGTTCTCATATACTGTCTCAGGGCACGAATTTATCGGTGGTCTGACCCGCACTCGTCTGTTTGTCTTTTTCCCCCATTCTTTGCTCCCATTTAGACCGTACTGTCTCCTTTAACCTACAGCCACCACAATGCATGTACTCACTCAGGACAGACCCCCAAACTCTAATCCACAGACCCTCACAGACCCTCGTTCCTCCCATAGCAACCACAGCCTAGCAATCCAAACGAAAGAAGCGTGAAGCGAGTCCTCCAATCAGGGTTCATCAGCGGTCACTTTGTTTTGAGCTTGTTTTGACCTGTTGGACAGAGCTTGGTTCTAGCTAGTGGAACCTGTTCTCCTTCAGTGTTCTGTGCTGGTGATGATTGTAATAGACGTCAGTGTCAGACTAATTACTGATCTTCTATTAAAGACTGGTGGACTGAGAGACACTCGAGTCTCTTCACCTACACTGAGCTGATTAAGAGTCTTGTTCCAGAAATGATAATAGGACATTAGAGCCATAATAAATCATGCTCCTGTTACTCTCCATACTTAAGTACATTTGAAGGTACATACTTTAGTACTGTTACTCCAGTGGAGGTCTAGAGGGAGGAGCTGACACTGACACTGGAGGAGGATTTGCCTTGGGGATCTCTACTGTAACTCAGCTACAGGGTGTGTGTACTTCGTCCACCGCTGTAGTACATGCCCTATGCTTTGGTTCTTCTGTGTTCTGCTATGATGAGTGTGGTTGTTGTACTTTGAACCTAGCATTGGTTTACTGTTGGTACATCTCATGTTCCCTTAATGACAAACCCACAGTTCACTGAACTGAAAAGGATTTAGCCTTTTACTTCTTCACCTTTTCCTCTTTCGTTATTCCCATCACTGGAATAGTTCAGATCCCATTATGGGTTTGTGCCGGAGTAGCTGTTTAAAATAGGCACCAGGCTACTGACACAAAAAGCTGGTTTGCACTATAATACAGCTGGTTTCATACACTAACATGCTGCCCTGGGATGAGACCTGGCCGTGGTTAAGCTACCACTGCCGTGCTTTTATTATGGTGATATAGCGCTCTTATCAGCGGCGCTCCCAGTGGATCAGAGGTGAGCCTCACCAGGCGGATTTCGTGCATATAGTAGCTTTTAAAGCTTGTTTCTATTCACCGCTGTCGAGCTTCCCGTTGGAGTCGCTTATTATTAAGCCAGTTAAGTTGCGCAATATCACAACCACTTTCCTAAACCAGGCTTGTTTGCACATTAAGGGTTCATTTAGAATCACAGGTGTTACCCAGAAACCATTAGAAGCTGTTTTTTTCCTGGTATTCCATAAAATATTCCATGCTCCCAGGGAACAATGAAGTATGTTTATCGTTTTCTGTTGGGGGATCCTGCTGCAACCAAATGCATAGCCACGTATTAACCTGGACGAAGAGGGAAGATCTATGTATTTCCCGGTATTCCGTAAGATGTTCCATGCTCACTTGAAACATTATTCAAATGTTAAGCCGGTTAGGTTGAGCAACGCTACAGCTACTTTCCTAAACCAGGCTTGTTTCTTCTGTAAACGGGTGTTTTAACAGCACCGGGTCGTAAACGGGTCTCATCAAATGGTTTAGACGTTCAGTTACAGTCCATTTAGAATCACTGGTGATATCCAGAAGCTGATTTTTTTTCCCTGGTATTCCATAAAACATTCCTTGCTCACAGGGAACAACAAAGTATGTTCATCTCATTTCTCTTGGGGGATCCTGCTGCACCCAAAAGCATAGCCACGTGTTAACCTGGACGAAGAGGGAAGCTCTATTCTTTCCCGGTATTCCGTAAGATGTTCCATGCTCACTTGAAACAGTAAAGTATGTTTATCTGTTTATCCACAAATAAGAAGCTAGTTCATTTACAGTACACTGTACTCTAGCACCTATCAATAACATTATCATTATGCAGTTTAATTTAATTTAATTTAATTTAATTTAATTTAATTTAATTTAACTGAAGGTGAATCAGGTTCATTTGCACAGTCACAGCACACTTCCTACACCGAGACTATCCTCTTATCAATCAATCAATCAATCAAGCTTTATTTTCACCCAGAAGTACATCGAGGGTGACCCTCATTTTCAGTGTAGCCAAAGAATTAAATCTAAAGGCCCTGATAAACAGTGATGGACAGTAATGAAGTAAAAGTAATTAGTTACTGTACTTAAGTAGTTTTCTGTGTATCTGTACTGAAGTATTTCCATTCTGGGGGTCTGTTTACTTTAACTCCACTACAGAGTCTCATATCTGACTGTTTACTCCACTGCATTATGGGAAATCTGTCCTTCCTTTCGGCTTATTGATGGATTCTCAGCATCCATGGAAATGTCCATTTCAGGCCTGGACTACATGAAGGAGCACCTGGAGGAAGGCAGGTAAAGCAGGACGGGGTTAATGCAGACACTGACTGACCATCACACATCAAAGGCTTTAGTGAACAGATCAAACAGATTGTTCTGACTTTGTAGGTAAATAGACACAGTATAGAAACATGTACACATGAACTCGAGACTGAATGTATATGAACTCTGTTTCCTTTATAGTACACGTGTTTTGGC
>JAVGWN010002892.1:0-10731 GCA_034552555.1 Semaprochilodus insignis
TCCTCTAGAGAGGGAGAGAAAACGAGTATATCATCCATAAAAACGGTTACCCATCTGTCTATCATGTCTCTGAGTACTTCATTTATGAATGCCTGGAAAACAGACGGAGAGCAAGACAACCCATAAGGCATCACCAAGTACTCATAATGCCCCCTAGTGGTCACAAATGCCGTCTTCCATTCATCCCCTTCCCTTATACGAATCAAATTGTAGGCGCTCCGGAGGTCAAGCTTAGTGAACCATTGGGCGTTCCTAAGTTTTTCCAGGGCAGAGGGCACTAGAGGTAAAGGATAGGGGTTCTTGACTGAAATAGCATTAAGTCTCCTGTAGTCTATGCATGGGCGGAGGCCCCCGTCTTTCTTTTCTATAAAGAAAAATCCTGCAGCCCAGGGGGATGTGGAGGGTCTAATGTGGCCCATAGCTAGGGCTTCGTCTATGTATGTGTCCAGTGCCTGGGTTTCAGGTTCGGAGAGGGGATAAACGCGACTACGTGGGGGTGTGGTGTTAGGGAGCAGATCTATAGCACAATCCCAGGGTCTGTGGGGTGGCAACTGTGTAGCCCGTTCTTTACTGAATACTTCCATAAGGTCGTGATAACAGTCTGGGATAGTAACAGAGTCTTTCATGTCAGGGCTCTCAACAGAAGTAGCAAAACAAGGCAACGTTAGACAATGCGTTTGGCAGTAATTGCTCCACCTTAGGACTTCACCTAGTTTCCAGGAAATAATAGGGTCATGTTGTGCAAGCCAATTATAGCCCAGGATAAGGGGGTGATCAGGGGATTCTAAAATCAAGAACGCCAGTTTTTCATAGTGGAAGAGGCCGACCTGAAGTTCGAGTTCAACGGTGCATTTGGAAATGGTTCCTTGGCCCAGGGGACGGCCATCTATGGCTTTAACCTTGAGTGGAGTGTCCACGCGCAGAAGCGGTACTTGAAGTTGTTTAGCCAATTCCAGGTCCATGAAGTTCCCAGCGGCGCCAGAATCTATAAGGGCTGAAACAGAAAATGAGCCTGACCCGAGATGTAGCTGCACAGGAATGGACATCTGCTGGATGCTAACAGAAAATTGAGAGACACTCACCTGGGCCGTCCCAGTAACACTGGGACGGGTCGGGCAGGAAGCGCACATATGGCCAGCTAGGCCGCAGTACAAGCATAGCCCCTCCCTGCGTCGTCGCAGTTTCTCCGCGATTTTTGAGACGTTTTGAGGATCAGGAGATAAAGTCCTCTGAAATACGACAAAAATACAATATGCATTACATATTCTATCACCTGACATGCCATGTTCACAGCAGGATTATAAAAAAAATTCTACAGTAAAAATTCTCCTTCCACAGGAATTTAATAGTCAATTAGTTATTGACTGAAACCTGATTGTCAGATTTTTGAGACGTTTTCATGATCAGGAGATAAAGTCCTATGAAATACGAAAAAAGTACAATATGCCCTCACTCTTAATTTATTTTTGTAATTTTTAATTTTAAATTTATGAAGCATTCGTGGATTGAGGACATCTCTGTAAAACTTAGACATTGTACATATTTTAAGCTTTGACTTTCACTGTGTATGTTTTTCATTTTTATTTAGGGCATTTACTCTGCATCTTATTCACAAATAACATTTGCTGTGTTAAAACGCGCCATCTACAGGCCATAGAATGTAACTGCTGCACCATTTAAGGTGGAACGGGAAACGCGAATAAGAAACTGGCGACGGAACCTACTTCAGCCTTGCCAAGAGGTGAAGGTATCATAGTATTTCTGGTTAATCTCTAAAGTATTTCCGTAGATTACACATACCCGCCTCCTCTGCCTGATAATCTTGGTCTATGTACATAATTTGCATGTCTTGCGTCAGTCTATTTTATGTTTATTGTTTATTACATTCATACTCTTGTTCTTGTTTTACTTGTAATCTATTTATAGTTAAATGTTTATCTGCTACACCTTGGGAGGAGAGTAATTTCAATCCTCTGTGTGTCTTGTACATATTTAAGTATTGACAATAAAACTACTTGACTTGACCTGATAATTATAGCCCACAGGGGTGGCTTCGTTTAATGCTAATTACTCGTCGGGTCGAATCCAAGTTTCTGTGAGACACAGAACATCAAATTTCTGGTCGCTTATAATTTCATTTACGATAGCTGCTTTAGAATTGAGCGATCTGATATTAAGTAAGCCAAACTTCAGGGCTGCCGTGTTACTGCTACAATTTGGATGCAAGGTTTGAATACTAATTAAAATATTAGAAGGGACTATTTGAGTTTTTCTACCAATGTATTTGACACGGGGCACAGACACAGTCTCAATTCTGTTGGACCTAGATGACTCAAGTCGGCTGCAAGACGGTCGGTTTAGCCTGTTTGCCTGCAGCCTGATCCTGGCTCCGGTCTGTCAGCAGCTGCTTACTCTGCTCTACCGACTAACTAAAAGGCTACGGGCTATGCTGCAAGAGAGAAAGGCGGCACCATTCCGGGTGGGGTAGACGCCATCCCTACCTAAAAGAGCATGCTTGCTCTAGAACTTTTTCCAATGTCTATGAAGCCCACTTGATTTTCCGAACACCACTCGGACATCCAGCGATTTAGCGCCGTAAACCTGCTGTATGCCTCAGCGCCGCGCCGCATTGGGATGGAGATTTTTGCGGCATCGGACATTGTCTGGGCCAGTTTAACCACCTCTTTAATATTAACTTTAGTCACTTCGGACTGCCGCAGACGAATATCGTTGGCCCCTACATGGATTACTATCCTCGAATACCTCCTATTAGCTAACAGCCTAAGGTTGCCACTAATGTCCGGCGCCCTGGCTCCCGGTAAACAGCTAACTGTAACCGCTGGAGTCCCTAAAGGACTAGCTAATTTCACGTGTCGGACGATGGAATCTCCTATGACCAGAGTACTTTTAACAGGCTCCTCAGCGGGTGCTTCACTGAGCGGGGCAAACCTGTTTGACTCGTGAATCGGGGGGGGGGGGTGCTTCCACTAGGCTTCCACTTTCGGGTCTAAACTAAACATGGGACCTGAGCAGGCAAACAACCCAACACCAGCCATGGATAAAACAGAAACTTACCGCGTTTAGTTCCTAACTTACGCTGAAGGCAGACTTTACTGCAGAGACAAACAGCTGCTCCTCTCGTCTGTAGCAGGGACAAAATAATCTACTATAGCAATCTAGAAGCGATTAGTACAACGCAAAAACAGCAGATATAGCAAACACTGTCCAAGCAGCGTCAGCAGATTATTATGCTGCAGATGTGATGGAGTTGAATCCATTTTCAAAGGCATTTTGCAACAGAATGAACAGTGAGAATATGTAATTCTGAAGAAGAGAGGAGCTGTTTCCCTATTCACATTTGAATTTTGAGATCTTTCTAGTTTGGTAATGGCAAATGGAAATGGAAATATTAAAATAGAATTTTCATTTTGTGCCAATTTTGCATGTATAAAACATAATAAATCAAAATTTAAATTAAATTCAAATTTCAATTCAAATTACATCCATTAGATCAAATTAGAGAGTAATTACATGAAGTGGGTCATGCAGGGTGTTGTGAGGCAAAACAGTCACCAAAGAAAACCTACTTATATTCAGGTTTATGACTATTTTACCGTCATCAGCGTTATGTATAACACTCAGACAGCACATGTAGGTTCACTGGTGGTTTTGGATAGTTAATAAATGGTTATTTAACCTGATATTTAATTCATCTGTTCATTGATAAATATTCAGAAATTAATTTACAGATTAAATCCAACTGAATCCACCCCTCTGTACCAAATGCCATCAGTTAACCCATGACTCTGTGTTCAGCTCTTAACAAACTGTTAAAATCTGACTTTACTGAGAGATCTAAAGGCTGAAATGATGGCGTGGCTGTTTTTACCCTCTTTTTTCTAGAATGATTTTTTTTTTTCTAGTTACATTTTCTATCCCTCTACATTTATGTTGTTCACATCTAGTCTGTACATTTTATCTGCTGTACAGTAACTTCTGAGTGAATCTCCAATAAGCTACATGTTCTTTCAGTCGGTCTTGGTTGGTGCTGGCTCAGGATGTGTCAGTCAGGACCCCTAATATACCAGCTCATCATTACAGACACATCTGCTTCATCAGCAGTGAAGGGCGAATTTAAGCTCCATAAGCTCCAGCTTTAACCAGTCAACACACAAATCATTTCTTCTACGGTGAGTTTGCCCCCCTGCTGTCACATGATGCATCACCCACATGTGGACTCTCATCTCCTTATGATAAAATGGTTAATACAAGCATCATTTAAATCTTCCTCTCAGATGAATTTACAATATGAAAGAAACTTAAAGACAACAAATAACTTTTATACATAGCGCTTCATTTTTGTTATGATCAGCACACAGAGAAGAGGGGGGTACAGAAATCTCAGATCTCAGTACATCAAAAGATACATCATAAGAAGCTCTGCCTGTGTGGATATAATCACATATTATCAGTATAATAATCACACAATCATTATAAGATGGAAACAGCAGAAGAGAGAAGATCCTGAAAGCCTTTATTGCAATATCAGTAAAAACAGTAAAAAGTCAAACTGGGTAAAAGCTGATATCAAATGGTTTGAAGGTTTAAAATCAGGAATATCTGCATTAATATCTATAACTAAAGCATTTCACCCTCTGTATCCCAGTTTTGCTCCATAAAACATTTTGATTTTTGATCTATAATAAAGTCATTTCCTGCGTTTGAAGAGGTTTGACTGTAATTTCCTGAGGAAAGACACTGGCTGTGGTCTCTCAGTCACATGATTCATCTCTGTCTGAGGCTCCTCCTCCCCATCATCATAATCTGTAAAATAAGTACATTAATCTCAAATAACACGTCTTTATTTTATAGCACACTGTATGTCCAACCTCAGTAAATACAGCACTATGTAGGATCTGTTTAGTACTGCAGATTGAAACTCAGATCAAGCTGTTCATTAAAGTCAACCTGAAACCAGAAAGAACCTTTTATACCTTCTTAGTTCATGTGTCTGATCATATTCAGCTCAGTTCATCATATCACATCATTTATAAAGCTGAATTCTTCTTTACCTGTAATCTTCTATGAGAATGTAACCACTTTCACTTTGAATCTGAGTGTTTGGTTACATCACCAAGTGTCAGTGGATGTGGAAACTTAATAAAAATAAATAACTTTATTATATAGAAAACGGTGTTATGATTTCTGATTCACATTCATTTTAAAGCCTTAGTGTACAAAATGTAAAAAGTAAAATGAGTGGCCTTCTGCTCCACATCAACATAATGATGTTTAATGACACTGTTTATTTATCATACGCCATAAATAATGTAAACATGTTTTCAGCAGAATTCCTGTACACAGATTTAAATCTCTCACTCCACCTTCCTCATTCATGTAAATCTGAATGTAGCTTCATACACAGCAATATCAGCCACTCACCTTTAACCCCTCCTACATCCTGTTCATCAGTGATGACATCATCATAGTTCTCTGGTGTGTCCACTACACCAACATAGGAAGATCAGTTTTAACAATATGATATTTTTACTGTGTTGAAGCTTCAGTTTAAATGATTTATCTACATTCAGTAAAACTTACTCATCATAATGTTGGAGTTTGGTCCAGTAACAGCATCATCATAGTTATCTGTCATGTCTTCTGTCAGAATGTAGATAAATAACATTAAATCATCATCAGTATCATCAGTGACTGAGTTCATGTTGGAGATTACAGTATTGTTACATCACTAGTCATACCTGTTACAACAGCTGAGCTCTGATGAGCAGTGATGACATCATCATAACTCTCTGCTACATCCTCTACACCAAAACACAGAGAAATATACAAATATATTTGTCAGATGTTTTAGACACAGTCAGTAATGTGAGACGTTTTACTTGTTTACAGTAATTTAATAAAAATAAGATTTTGAGTTATGATGAGAATATGTTGTGGGCACTAAAACACCCTCCTGCATGTATGTGTAGATGACCGCTGTAACAGAATGATTCGAAAAGTCATTGCACGTATAGACTATCAGATTATTCTATTTTCATAACATTAGTGATGATTTTAATCTCTACTTAATCTAAAAACTAAAACCCCAAAACAGAAACACACCTGCTACACCATCAGAGATCTGTCCAGCAGTGATGACATCATCATAGCTCTCTGCTGTGTCCTTTTTTGCTGATTCACCTGAATCAAATAAAAGCACACTGACTTTACACACAGTACAATCATATTTTACACTGTGGTTTAATGTAAAGATAAAATCAGGAGATTCATTAATAAAGGACCCCACTTATCAGACCACTGGTGGTGACATCATCATAGTATTCTGTCTTTACTCCAGTCAGAGACTTTGCTGTAAACAGACCAAAATAAATCACTTTAATTTTAATAGAGAAATAAAATCCTGATTCAGAGACACTTTCAGTGTGTAACTCCTTTAAGATCATGCGGGGAGTCATTTATGAACTAGAGATCAATCAAATCTTTAATCAGAAAAACACACTAGACTCACTATTAAAGAGAGTTTCACTCTGAAACAATGAAGATCTGAAAATGATACTAGAAAACGTGAAGAACTAAAATGGAACTGAATTAAAGTAAATCACTTTCCTCATAAATACTGGACACTGGGGTCGAAGTAAAATTCCACTGAACACACATATAAATGCAGCACATTTGATTATGATTCATTTTAAATCTGATCTTTTTGTTTTAAAACTGCTGCAGACAAATGGTGGTCACAAGTAATTCAGTAGATATGACTGATTAAATATTACTGAATACATGTAATCAGTTACTCCACAGATTTAGTGCTGTGTTTCAGATATTCCATTTACTCTCAAACATTAGATTTAATATTTATATATAATATTTAATATATAATAAACATGTGTTCATAATGAAGTCTCTCATTTCTAAACAGTGATTGTAATATTTCTCAGTGTAGTGGAGTTTAACACACATGTTCTGATCCTCTTACCTGAGAGAAGCTCCTCATCCACATCCTCATATCCTGAATGCTGTGCTTCAGAGAGGACACTTCCTGTTAGAGGAGAACAGAACATAAACACATTCAGAACACAGAACCACCCACAATCCCCTGAGTGCTGTGGATCATTCTGAACTGGGTTAGTTATGGGAAGTACTATCAGAGCAGACAGTAGAGGGCGCTCTTAGACACAACACAGCCACAGACCACCCCCCACCCCCCACCTATGCCCTACCAACCCACACCCTTACACACTTACACTACTACACACAAATTTATTATTATCCCTCTCTCTCTTCATTTATTCTCTTCCTCTCTCTCTTTCTCTCTCTCTATCTCTCTCTCTCTCTTTAAATATAATATAATATTAATTCTAAAATTCTACATTTCAGTAAAAATATTTTATTTTTATTAAAACATGTATGTAGTGATGAATTTCTTTATTTCTATATTGTGACTGTAATGTGTCTCAGTGGACACACACACATGTTCTGGTCTTTTACCTGAGAGAAGATCCTCATCCACATCCTCATATCCTTCAGAGAAGATACTTCCTGTTAGAGGAGCACAGAACAGTCATGAAACACAGAATGCAGAACCCCCACAATCCTCTGAGTGGTGTGGGTCATTAGGATCTACAGGCAGGGAACAAATTAAAGGAAGAACACTGAATAAACGAGTGGAGAATGTGCAGATGGTTCCACACAGGTGTGCTGCATGATACAGCTAAGCATTTAATATCCAGCCATGCTCTGTGATATGTGTACAAATGCTGATGGTCCCCAGTTCACCTTGATCTTGGATTAAGATGGTCAAAGTAAAAGATCTAAGTGTCTCTGAAAGAGGGTTTATTGTTGAGGCATGGAAGGCAGCTTCAGTCCTAAAGTCTGCTCACTGGCTAGTGTTCCAGTAAGAACAGAGACTAAAGTGACTAAATCTGTATCTAGATCTTTGGGAAAGACAACAGGGCTGGACATTGTGGGGTAAATTCAGTGATCATGATACTCGCGTATTACTGTGATATGGAACAAACAGAAAAGTAACTGTTATTATTTATTTATTATTAAACTGTATTTAACGTACACAGTCATGGACATATAATCCTGGACATATGGTTGATTGATTTATTGCTTAGCTGTCAGTAAGTTTAATGGATCTAAATTAAAATCAGTTGTAGAAATTATATAAAGCTGTCTGTCCACTCTGACCACTCTGTAAATTGAGAGTGCTCTGAAACCAAAGCCAAGATTAAATGTAAAATCATTACTGGAACATTAGAATGATTTTAAGTTCCACCAGCTGAATAATTTGGACATGATATGAAGTTTATTTCCAGGTATGTCTTTAGGGAGGGGTGAGAGCGGTCATTCATATTGTTATTGACTCTCTTATTGGTCATCTGCTCATTCAATCACTCGCTCTTGATTCATTTATCACTTGGTCACTCACTCGGTCATGCTGTCACTTGGTCACATGGTAACTTGGACACAATAACTGACCTGGTCACTCACTCATTCGGTTACTCACCCAGTCACTTAGTAAAACTGACTCATTTGCTCAGTCACTTTTTCACTTAGTGACCTTTTCACAATCCCTTGGTCATTCACTCACTCACTCATGACTCACTTATCACTTGGTCATTCATTTAGTCCAACACTTGGTCATTTGGTCTCTTGGCTACTCATTTGGTCACTCGGTCACTAACTTATCAAAGGTCACACACTTATTCAGCCACTCAGTCATGACACACTTATTCCTTGGTCACTCACTCGGTCAAGTGGCCACTTAGTCATTCACTCTCTAATTGGTCACTCAGCTGTCACAATTCACTCTCTTGGTCACTTACTCACTCACCATTTATCCGACCACTCTCTTGGTTACTTACTCACTCTGTCACTCATTCCATTACTCACTCAATCATTTGGTCACTTGGTAACACTAACTAACTTGGTCAATCACTCAGTTACTTGATCACTCAGTTACTCATTTATCATTTGTTCACTTACTTGGTCATGTGGTCATTTAGTCACTCACTCTGTCACTTGGTCACTCAGTCATTTGACAACACTCATGGTCACTTAGTCACTCACACTGACTCATTTGGTAAATCACTTGCTCAGTAGTTAGTTTGTCACTGAGTCACTCAGTCACTTGGTCACTCTGTCAATTGGTCCCTCGGCCACTCAGTCACTAACTCATCACTGCTCACACACTCATTCAGCTACTCAGTCATGGATGATGTATTACTTGGTCACTCACTTGGTCATTCTGTCACTTGGTCACTCAGTTGTCACAAGGTCAAATGATGACCTGCTTACTTGGTCACTCACTTGCTCTGTCACTCATCCCATTACTCACTCAATCATTTGGTCACTTGGTAACACTGACTCATTAGGTCAATCACTTGCTCATTGAGTCAGTTCATCACTTGTTACTTGGTCAACTGGTCACTTGGTCACCCAGTCACTGCCTTGGTCATTTGGTCACATGGTAACACTGATTCACTTGGTCAATCACATGTTCACTCAGTTGACTCTGTCTGATTCACTTATCACTTAATTACACACTTGGTCATGTGGTCATTTAGTCACTTACTTTGTCACTTGGTCATTTAGTCACTTACTTTGTCACTTGGTCACTAAGTCATCCAAAGGTCACTTGACCACTCAATCATTTGGTCACTTGGTAACACTGACTCACTTGGTCAAACACTCACTGATTCAGTTGGTCAGTCACTTATTCAGTCACTGTTACTCACTTTGTCGTTTGGTCACTTATTCAGACACTGACCGACTGACCGACCGACTGACCGACCAACCGACCGACCGATGGCTCTCAGTCTTCTGAATTTCCTTCAGTCTGACTCTCTCTCTCTCTCTCTCCCCCATTCTCTCTTTCTCTCTCTCTCACACACACACACACACACACACACAGTTGAAACCCCCTGCTCTCTCTCTCCCTCTCTCGCACACCTGTAGCTGTGTGGTTTCTCTGTATGTCAATAAATGGAAGTTCTACAGGATGATACAGTTTAACTTCAGCTGCCTGATAGATGCTTATCAGCAGAAGTAGCTCACTACACTACATGTAGATCTACTCTACTGTACATTTCATCTAATATACACTAAACTATCATATAACACATTTACTCTTATAATAACCATTTTATTTTAATTGATAAGGTCAACTTAATCCTTATTGGCATGTTCTTAGGAGAACACAAGTTTACATCTGCAAATATATTAATACTTTTTCATTGTTTCACTCCTATTAACACAAAACTCACATAAAAACAAAAACGTTAATTTAATAACAAAAGAAAAACACGTCATATAGTCATATCTATATTCGGCACAAATGAAGACAAACCGGAGGCCAGAGACAGTATTTGTCAGTAGAGGGACGTGTAGTATGTAAGCTCTTGTGTAAAGGTGATTGTGTTAACAAGGTTTGGTTTAGACTGTCTTCCCATTCATAAGTCATAATTAATGACATGATTTTTAAGGCTTTATCAGAATTTTACTGGGATTTTCAGCTCAGTATGGTATGTGTGCTAAGGCCTTCTCTTTAGGCCCCTTGACACAGTCCTCACAGTCATCCTCTCTCACCTATACTTCAAGAGTATGTACAAATAGAAGGATTGTTTTTGGTGGGGAATAAATATTACACTGCACTGAAATGTATTTCTGGTTTCTCATCAGGTTTAAACATCAGCAGATATTACA
>JAVGWN010002893.1:0-10731 GCA_034552555.1 Semaprochilodus insignis
GAACAAGATCACCTCAGTGATTAGAAAGTCTAATTCAGTGTTTATCTTTAGCTAGTTTCTGAGAACCATAATAACAAATTAATCTCTGTCTGATACACATGTTGTTTCAAGCCTATCTGAGTAAATTCTGGTTCGCTCAGATGAAATAAAAGAAAGATGTGCTGCCTTATACATCTCAGAGTTCAGCCTGTGGTCAGACACAATTCCACCACTAGAGGGAGGCAGAGAGCTACCTCTCAGTAATCAGAGACAATCAGCAGGAGTGCTTTAACCTGCTAATGACCCTGGGGCTACAGGTGGTCATGGGCCCTATTGGTCTAGTTACACACAAAAACATGTACAGTCCGGCACCATTTAAGATGGAATAATAAAAAAGCCAACTTCAGCTTCGTGAAGGTGGACATTACCAGGATGACACAGAGATTCAGACAAGAAGAACTTTGACCTTATTCCGGGAACGCAAACACACCAGACAGTTCTGGGAGCACATTGTGTAGAGACTTTCTCCAAACGATCTTTGGATTCAGCATTTCGGAATGTTAAACTAGCCTTTAAAAACTCTGCTTCATGACCATCTATAGGGCTAATCGTTTCCAGTCACCAGCCGCCCGCGTCCACCGATAAGAGAATCACCGTTGCGTCATACAGGCTGGCGGTGTGTGCGGAGTGTAGGGTCGTGGACGTCCATTCAGGAATTTTGTGGTGGATGGAAAACCCTGCTAGTGATTCATGGATCATGGTTGGACATTTCCACTGAGCAGGTAATCCATTCCCAAACGAAGCTGAAGTTTGCTTCGCCATGTTCTTTTGAAATTCCCATTCCACCTTAAATGGTGCCACATTACGTTACGTTACGTTACATTACATAGTGTCTGTAACTGCTGCACCATTTAAGGTGGAAGGAGGAATTTGAATAATGCAATGTCCCCTCTTTCCTGTGTGCAGATTGTTGAATGAAAGGTACTGTTATTCATTTAAACTACCACTAGGATCAAAATTAGGTGCTGCTACAGCCTTTAATTCCTGGTCTGGTCCGGGTGAAACCGATAACGTACCTGCACTTACAGTAGACACGAATTTAATCAATATGACAATCTTTATTGGCCTTCAGTTCATTAAAGCAATTTAAACCCATCTACAATCAGCGCTCTGTCGGTGGATCAGGATACCACCTCACTGCAGTCACTGCCAATCTCAAAGTCGCTTCACCCCAGATACATACATACACACACACACACACACACACACACACACACACTCTTCATCACATCCCCTCCTCTCAGTGTCCATCACAATAAGTAACCTAAAACCTAAAAACTGAACTTAACATAAAGGCATAAACACTCTCACCACTATACGATCACAGTGATCTGTAGGAGGAATGGTAGTATTTCATGCATGTGTATATTCTGTGTCATTGGATCATTTTGGGAATATATTTAGACCAGTGTAATGTCCAGAGGAGTAGAGTGTTTGCACGCTGCCGTGTTGTGTGCTGGCCGAGGCGCATATAAAGACTTTGTGGTTGCCATGTACTCATTTCAGGAGAACCTGCATCATCCACAGTTTGGTGTCCATCATTGGTCATATGCTCATCATCAAAAGAATGGTTGAAACTTTCTTGAAATGAAACTTGGTGGGTAGGTTTGACCTCATGAGACATGCGAATGATTCAAGGTTCACGCTCATCTGTGCATGTGACGTAAGCAAGGACGGGATTTATCGCTGTACCTGACTGACCCATAGCCATTGTGGACATTCAGAGAGCAGTGATGCCCTCCATGAGTCACCCTGCCAGCACCATTGACAGATGGCAGCACGATGCAGGACTGCATGCATGAAGACCGTTGCAGTGACAGCCCTTAACACCACGTCAGCATCATAAGTGACTGCAATGGTGTTGTACCAGACTGTCGTGGAGTGATTCAGAATGGCAGTGGGTCATCTTCAGTGATGAGCGCCGCTTTTGTCCTGGTAGAGACGACCAACGAATCTGTGTGAAAGGTTTGTTGTCACGTGTCACATGTCCAGAAGTCCTGGTGTCACTCCACCTCCACCCCTACTGCACAATCTGCAGGAACTGTGTGAGAATATTCAAGCTGCATGGGATGGATTATCACAGGACACCATTAGGGACCTCTACAACTCTATGCTGAGACGTCTGACACATTGCGTTAGTAAACATGGCGGCCCGACGCCATACTGAGAGACACTACTTCTGTATGTGTAGCTCAATAAATATTGTCCATATCAGTCTAAATCTACCATCATTTATTGTTCCTGGTGACCTTTATCCTCCTTCCCAACAGCACTGCAATCCCACACTTCCTTCTGGGTGCAATTTTTTTTTTGTGTGTGTGTGTGTGTGTGTGTGTGTGTGTGTGTGTGTGTATTTAGGACTTGGTGAAGTGACTGAATGTATTATTGTCATCATGTGTTCATATCATCAGGTTAAGATATAGCATGTCTGACTTTTAAATGATCATTTCAGGCTTACACAGAGCACACCATGTTTTAGACTATTCTTTTTCTCCTGACTCAGTAAAAATATGTAATCCTCCTTTCATATTTAAGATGAATGTACATGCTGTAATAAAACACAAAGCACATTTGATAACATATTAAAATATGACAACAATATAATTATGCTCTAGTCCCTGTTTATTTACCACAAATAAAAGACGAAACACACATGATAAAATATCTCAAAAATAATTTTATTTTACTTCCAGTCTTGTTCTTAATGACACATGGTTGGCCTCTGTGTGTATGTTAATCTTACTTAGTTTGTGTGTGTATGAATTGGGTTATTCACAGATAGAAAAGCAGCACATAAAACAAGATTCTCACCCAGAACACATTTCCACACAAGGTACAAAAACTGGGAGTGAAATAGCCCACACTGGCAACCCTAACATGGAGCATATGGTTCTGAAAAAAGCTCACATGGGTTCTGAACAAGTACAGCTCCTACATTCAGAACCTGACATGGAGAGAACTGTACATGTATTATTACTGCAGTGTTTCTAAAAATGTTGGGACGCGGTTCAAAATGGAAACACAAACAGAAAACAGTGAAGTATGAATCATTTAAACTCTATATTTAAATACATGTAGTACAAAGACAACACATCAAACTACTAAACTGAGAAATTACATTGTTTGTTCAGATATGAGTCCATTTTGAGTTTGATGCCATATATAGAGGAACAGATGAACTACATTCTCTAGTTATAGAACTACAAGGTGCTCCTATATGGTGAACAGAGCTGATAACGTGGACAGTGAGTGTAGATATAAGGACGTGGGTCCAGTGAAGTGTCTGGTGGCTGTATATGAGTTTTGGAGCGACATACGCTGCCATCCAGATGATGTCTAATTTCAGTAAGACCATGTCAAACCTCATTCTACACAGATTACACCAGCATGCCTCTGTAGTAGACTCTACAATTCTGGGCTCTAATCCATCCACCTGTGCTCCATCACCTGTTCTTCCATCCGCACTGGAAACTCTTCTGTGCTGTTCTCTGCAGTAGTGCACCAGCACTTTAGTACTAACTCAGTATTAATGTAACTACCTCCTCCCATATATCTACATACTGCACATCTGTGTTACATCTGGATATACCTTGTACTTTTGAACTTTAGGAACAACCACATCTCCATTATATTGTATTCTATTACATCTTTATTATTTAATTTTATTATTTTTTTATATTTTATTTTTTTAATTCTTTATTTATTTTTACTTTATTATATTTGAAGCTTCTATGTGTACTATGTGTCTCACCGGTATGTAAGCTGGTGTAACACTCTCATTTCACCTTGGGATCAATAAAGTCTCGTCTTGTTTGAGAAGAGTCCAGGTACTAAACTGACCTGCCTGAGGAGAGATCAAACTGTTTAACATCTGAAATCCTGTATTAAAGAAGAATTAAAAATATTTCACATTTAAAACTACTTAAACTACTGAAACGCTTACAGAGTGCTGTTACAAGAAGAGGTGATGAACACGGTGCTGAACACGAATCTCTCAACATTTTTAAATATGTTACTGACATTAAAATAGGAATATATTTTTCAGACTACAGTATAATTTCTCAGTTTAGTATTTGATATGTCATCTTTGTACTATTTCCAATTACAAATAGAGTTTAAGTGATTAGCATATCATTACATTCTGCACAGCGACCCAACACTTTTAGAAACACGGATGTATTAAAATGTATTTAACACTAAAGTAGACAGAACAGAATTACAGTTTAGTTACATTTAGCTTTGAACAAAAGGAGCTAAGACTGAAAAAAGAATAAATATATTTTAAGAAGTATGTATATTTTATACCACATAATGAACTAATTTAACCAGTTACCAGATACATCATCATAATCATATTAACCTGCATTAAGCTCATCTGCATATGTTTTACTGAAAGTACAGAGTTTATTACAGTAATAACACAATACAGCACCATATACACAGTAAAGCTTTCCACTGAACATTCATCAACACGCTCCAGCTTCTATCACCGCTCACAGTGTGTTCAGCTCATCAGACTTAGCTGTGAAATACACAATGATAAACATTTCAAATTAACCTTTATTAAGATAATTAATTTAATTACTTTAATTTCAGGCTGATAAAGAAACTGTTCTTACCTCGAGCTCTGGAGCATTTCACCACCAGTATGAAGGACACCAGCAGATACGGAGACACTGCCATTAAACTACTGAACACTGAGAATGAAGCTCCTGAATTAAATCCAGATCCTGAAACACAATAAGATCATTGTAGAGCTGTAACTGTTGGACACATGGATTCATACTTCTCTGTAACTGATTACCTCTGACTGAGATCCAGCTCTGTGGAGACTCTCCTCTCTCTGGGTGTTTACAGTGGTAGAGACCTTCATCTGACTTTGAGACAGTACGGATGGTCATCTCTCCTGTAGTCTGAGTCTGGAGGAGTGATCCATCTTTATAGAACTCAGCTGTGAGGTTTGAGGGCTTTGTGTGGTGATATAAACAGTGTAGAGTCAGAGGATCTCCCTCAGGTACAGGATGAACAGGACTCTCCAGGATCACAGCTCCATCTGTAGGAGAGAGTGAGATAATACTGAAGAGAGAATGTGTAGAGAGTAGAGGAGTGATAACGTGGAGAGCTCTGTAGTGACTGATATAAACGTGTAAGTGTGTTCTTTCATATGGTGTTTCAGTAGAGAGAAAGGTTATTGGTAGATTAGTCCTGGAGTGAATCCCCTTTTACCAGCACTAGTCCATCTGGATTCATCACAGTGGAAAATAAGGAGCTTAAAGTTTTTTTTTATTTACTGGATTCAAATGTGTACATTGGCTCCACATGAATGAACTATGTTACATCAACTTTAAGTGTAAGTGCTTGATTGACTAATTTAATTTGATGTACCATTTGTGGGCAAATTATGTCATGGCATGTGAAGCTGTTTTATTATTTAGTGGTCTGAAGACTCATGGTTGATTTATTGTCATGTGTATTCGGAATACAGGTCATTCAAAAAGGAAATTCAGATTTTTTATACCAGATCAGCATGATTCTTCATATACTGTAATAAATATGAATTATTTTATAATGAGGGAAATGATTACATGCTAGTTTGGGTTAAGCAGTTGTTCTCTGGATACATTCTGACAAAGACTCTTATTGTGAAGGTGGGTCTAGCCCTCCTTGGGGGATTATGTCTTTGACAGAAAGAACTGAGTCAGTCCAGCACTGACAGCTGAGACAGTAAGACATACCTGAGACTAGAAAAGGAAACTGTTAGTGAACACTGAGTTTGTGTACAACATGTCTGTGGTCAACAACAACTCCTGAATTCAGTATCTACTTGTGCAAAAGCTGTGGTCTCGTTTAGTAGCAGCAAACACTGCAGTATAATAGAAGTACACAGGGGGAAATAGGAGGGAGTATTTCACATACATGAAGGACATTACACATACAAATCAGATCAAAGTTTATCACATACTGTCGGGTCATCTCAGGATACACGCTCTCAGGACACTGCTCATGCCGACCACCAGAGGGCGGACTCACCGGAGTTCTAATTACTTTACTCCTGCTCGCTCTCACCCGAGCCCCCTCCCGTACCTGCCCCCTCTCACCTGCTCCATATCCCAGCTCATTATCCCTTCCTTTAAGCAGCCTTCCCTTTCCCTGGGTGTTTGTGGAGCATTAACCACTGGACTGTTGACTGTCTTTCGTGCTCGGCTCTGTCTTATTACTCTCCGGTCCCTCAAGCCTTCTGGTACCTTTGATAACCTTTGTGTTTCCCCTGTTCCTGACCCTTGAGCCCTTCAGACTCTCATACCGCCTGCTCTTTGCGTTTTTTGTGTATTTTTCAATGACCTTCTGGGCTTTTGTGATTTTTGAGATTCCTGTTTTGTTCCTGAGATCTTCTGAGCGTTGTACGTTTGTACTTGTGTTTGTGTTTCATGTTTTTGTGTTGAATAAATCCTGCCTAATGGATCCCCTCTTTGTGTCTGAGCTCCCCTAATTACACATACATAGTCACACACAGTACAGCCAACAGTGAAAGGGTAAGACACACAGCTGCCCCTCACATGAAACAGTAAGAAAATGTGAAGATTCCTTCTTCAGACTCAACAGAAAACAAAGTCAAATTGGAAGAAGTTGCTTCTGCACTGCCCTCTAGTGGAGTAAAGAATTTAGATAAGTCTGCTTCTTATGATTACGTGTATTACAAGATGCTAATACTGAAAATATTTCAGTACTGCATTCTGAAAATTTACTATTAGTATTAAAATGGACCTGATTTACTATTGGATTGTTTTTATTCTTTTTAAATTTCAATCCTATTTGAATGTTCAAAGAATTCTCAAGACTCATCCCCTAATAGACTGAACTCCTATTACTGATAGAGTAATATAGACTCACTGTGCACTGTGATGCTGACAGGATTACTGCTCTCTCCAGATTCAGACTCACACCAGTACACTCCAGTGTGGGATGTGGAGGGGGAGCTGATGTTACATGTAGATCCTGTAACTGATCCCCAGCCTGATGAACAATCTGACACCTCACTGTGTGTGTATCGTCTCACTCTCCATCCAGTAGAGTCACTCTGTCCCTCACAGCTCAGTGAGAGAGAGTCAGTAGTAAAGTGTTGGGTTCTGCTGGGACTGACCATCAGAGAGACTGGAGGAGACTGACCTGAAACACACAGTGAAGACTCTCAAACACTATAAAAGAACAGCCCTGTTTACAGATTACACTTTTCACTGTTACAGAATTCAGCATCAAATAAATAACACCATCACCAAGTGACTGTAAAAGAGAAATACTGACCATCATAGTGTCTCACATCTGTATGTACTTTAATGTAACAAGTCATAATTTTATTCTCAAGTCATTTCTGTATCATTTCTATTGGTCTGTTCATGTAACTAACATGTTTAACACACAACTAAAGATTCCTGGAGTCTTACCAACAGATTAACCTCACAGTGTCTGTGTAAATGAGTCCTAATGGAAATGGAAATTGTTTATGGGGTATCAGTCTCCTATCAGGTATAGTATCAGTATACTTCAGTACTCATCTTCTCAATCCTAGAGCACAGTCTGAGCATTGACTCCTTCCAGCCTCATACAAGCCAAAGGGCCAAAACACAGTAAGTGACTTCCCTTACAATAAATAAATAAACAAATACATAAATAAATATTGAGACCTGCACACCATATCTCCGTTCTCAGACTTTGACTTTTTAAGTGAGCCACATCCTAAAAAAATGAATGTTTCTTTGTAAAATAAGAGTTTGATGTGTGTAAGTATGTAAGCTCTGTTGAAGTTGTATAATGTACTCTTTACTCCTCAGTCCATACGGTCCATATATCAAAAACTAAGCTGCAAAATGGACAGTTTTGAATTGTTATTGTGATGTCATGAAAACCAGTGTATTAACATATACACCTATTCAGTCTACAGCAGTTTAGCCCCGCCCATTTATTCTACAGTTATAAAGAGTCTTGTAACTTTCTGAATGAGGTGCAATGCTGGGAAGCCAATCAGTGTTAAATTCACAGTATAAAAGTTTAATTCAGAGGGATAAAGACAAAATAGTTATAAAAAATTAATTATGGCTGTTTTTGGTACATCAAACCACAAACATTGTAAAAGAACCTCAGGAGTTTCAGCTCCTCATGCAGGTCCTGTCTTGATCATACTGATGTTAGAAGAACCTGTTAGTTTCAGAAGCTGTAATTCTAGGAAGCCTCTTCCACAAGTTATTCGGGGTGATTTAGTGTGATTTGAGCCTTCCTGGGGTCACAGTCGTGGTGACGGACACCAGATAGACAGAGCCTAAAGCATGTGATGCATCTAAAAACTCCCACTGAATCTTATTACATAACATGGTTATGAAGACACTGACTGATGACTGAGATGTTGTTTTACAGTAGGTTTGAGATGATTTTGGTCTAAAATGTGTACGAGGTTCATCCATGAGGCTGTTGTTAATGGTTTCCTGTTGACCTCATGGCAGGCTTGATCTGAAGTGTCCACACTGTGTCTCTCCAGCCTTAATAAACCTTTCAGACGTTAAATATACACTGTACATGAAGCTGTGAATATGAAGCCTCTGCTGTCTGCATGTAGTTTATAGACCATGTTCAGCTCCAGATTAGTATCAGAGAGTCGTCTACTCACCAGTAACGGCTATCCAGAGATCATCACTGTAGTGAGTGTAGTAGACTGGATCTCCTCTCCCAGCTCTGCACCGGTACTGTCCTCTACCAGAGACACTAACTGAGCTGATGGTGTAGGAGTGTGTTTCAGTCTTGATCTCATTCTCAGGGTTCTGTGTGTGTTTGGTCCAGTAGAACTTCCATCCAGCAGACTGATCCAGCTTACAGTACAGAACCACTGGATTTCCTATCAGTGCAGCTCCTTTATGGCTGGATGTGAGTTCAGGTTTAGGTCTTCCAGCTGTTGGAGATGAAGCACAAACTTCAGACCATGAAGAGACTAAACTCCCAACCTAAACACTCAAATTATCTCCTAAATAAATCATTATTATTTATTAACATTGAGAATGTCTTTACCAGAGATTAAAACAATCACACGCCAAATAACACATAAGTAAAGCTTTAGACACAGCTTTAGACGTCAGATATCTCTCTATTGAATATGTTCAGAAGAATTCAGTCTGATGGTGTTTTCTATGTGTATTTAGCAGAAGTGGCTGTAGGTCACACGTGTGCAAGTCACAAGCAAGTCTCAAGTCTTAACCTTAAAGTCTCAATCAAGTCCTAAGTTAATGCAGGAAGATTCAAGCAAGCCAAGTCAAGTCCTGCTATACGTCAAGTCAAGTCATATGGAGTTATGATGCTGTAACTCCAGTGTTCATATTTAAATCAGTTAAAGACAGCGGTCATAAAGAGCTGAATCATATCTTCCACATTAACTAACACTGTTTCATTTCTTCTTGGCCTTTTATCTCATCTGTTGAAGGTGTTTCTGATATGACCCCCATCATTGTATTCCTCTTACAGTGCACAAAAAGCCAGAGCCAAATAGTCACGTAACACAATGACTATATACCAAATGAACACCTGAGTTAAAGATATCTAAACATCTGATCTTCATATGAACAACACTGAGAGACCGAGGGAACAAAACTAAACACATACAACTGTCTTTAAAATCATTTGTAAAGTCTAATTAACAGAAATACAGTATTGGTGAGGAAAGAAGGTAGAACATCCCCTCATTTATTACTGCTTCACATTCCTAAAATTAAAATCAGGAGCTCCACCATCAGCTGCTAGTGATTAGGACATGGTTAGGAGGATCCTGGAGGAGCTGGTCTTATTTAAACCTCAGATATTTAGTTTGGTTTGATCCTGATTGTTGAAGTAAGTGGTATGTACCATAGTCAGATCCAAAGAGCTCTCTGGCCTTCAGAAAGAAGGTGTCTGTACACTACAAGCAGTATCAGATCTGTATGTGGTATAGACGTCTCACATTAGTAGTTTATTAAAGTCATTTAATACTTATAAAAATTTAACAATTTAACTAAAGCATATCTCACCAAACTAAAGATGTAGTATTTTTACCAGATGGTTCTCTGTACACTACAAGTGATATTTGATCTGTATGTCATGTGGATGTAATTTTATATAGATGTAATTGTATATGTATGTGTATATCCTGCTATATTCTACCAAACTAAAGGATGTAGTATGTTTATAGGATGTTTTAATAAATTACTAGTGATTTTATTTGCAGTAGGTTTATGTGTTGTGTCTCAGTAAAGTTCTGGTTCTGGTTCTGGTTAAGTTTTACAGTGTGTGTATTTCACATCATCTGTGTATTTCAGTGTGTTTCAAGTCTTTATAAATGACATCAACAGACTCCTCATCTCTCTGAATCTTGTACGTTTTAAACAGTACCTGCACTTTAGAGACGGTCCCTTACTGTATATGGCGCCTGCTACAGCGATTCTGGCTGCAGTAATGAAACGTGCTGGGTGGAAGGAAAGCTCAGGAGCTCTGAAGAAATGTACCGACTGTAGTTTGTTCTCTGGTTTACCACGACTCAGAAAATACAGAGACTTTAGGAGGTTATCTGAGACAGTAGGAGACACGAAACGCGAATATCAGCCGAATATCCGAGATTAGCCGCCTTTAACCAAACTTTACCGAGCTACATCAGTCGAACTTTACCGAGCTACATCAGCC
>JAVGWN010002894.1:0-10730 GCA_034552555.1 Semaprochilodus insignis
TGGAAGGGGGGTGTTTTATTTCTCCATCCACCACAGCTGAAGTGAAGTCACTGCTAGGATTTTGTGGCTAGGTGGTGTTGAATGTCCGGAAATTAAGTGATGTTTACACCAAGGAACTTGGAGCTCTTAACCCTCTACAGTTGAACTGCTCTTGTGCAGCCTTCCTGAAGCCAACAATCATTTCTTTCAACATATACATAAGTTGTTATCTCTGCACCAGTCTGCGTGCTTTCTCCATGTATGCTGACTGTCACTGCTGCTGATGAGGCAAACCACTGGCAAAGCTTTGCAGCATGGCATTAAGCACAATGCCATAAGCACTGCCGGTGTTCACTGCAGAGGTGTTGTTGCCAATCCTGACAGACTGAGATCTCTCAGTCCGGAAGCAAGCCCAGGACGCAGTTGCAGAGAAAGGTGTTTAGGCCCAGCAAGCTCAGCTTTCCAAAAGGATGCTGCAATATGACTGTGTTGAATGCTGAACTAAAGTCTATTAATACAATTTTCACATAATTCTGTCAACGTGGCTTGGTGTGACATCAATATCAGTGGACATGGGATCCTCTGTAGACCAGTTAGGGCAAACATCATGAACTGAAGATCATAATGTAAATCATAATGAACTCCTAATGAAGAACACAGTAACCCCCTGTTCATTAGTAATGAGTTCCCATGTGTTTCACTTTATAATACTGTTCTAGATCATATTAACTCCTAATGAAGAACACAGTATCACCATGTTCATTAGTAATGAGCTCCCATGTGTTTCATCAAATAATACTGTTCTAGATCATATTAACTCCTAATAAGGAGTCCAGGAGGCAGGAGTTGGGTTTATAAATATTTGGAGAATGTTGCTGTTTAAACTGTGTACCACATCATTTTGAAAATAAATTTAATTAGGCTCAAAATGCAGACTTTCAGCTTTAAAAACAAGGGTATGAAAATGTATAGAGATGAAATGTGAAATTGCATATTAATATAACATTATATAATATAGATGCAGATCACCTCTTCAACAGGCACGTTCCCTGGCAGTAAATGGACATGTAGTTTTTTCCGGGTTTGTTTGACAGTTATTTCCTTATAGAAAAGTAACACCTGGCCCTTGATTGGACTGCCAGAGGTCATCATCTTCTTTAGAAGACCAAAGAAAGAGAGGCCCTGGATGCTAATAACCACATGGGTGTCCGTCACTTTCAGTGGCCATATGACCTCTATATTATCACCAGTGAAATGTGCCACAGCCAGCTCATCCTGGTTCTCCCCTGCAACAAATGAGGAATCAGAACTATCGTCTCTTCATATGTGGTAAGTAAATAGTTTTGAAATCTTGAGAATTCCATTTCTTGTCCTAATATAATCAGCTCATGTTACACAACAGTTTATATCTACAGTTGAAAAAGAACAACTGAAAGATAACATGGCAATTTTTGCATATGTTACTATGAAACACAAGTGCACATATTTTCACCTTAAACTGTGTATTTTTGGTAAGTTTGTTTAGAAAGATTAAGTTTAAAATGTTAATATAAAAAGTTTACATATGAAATGTTCTTCTGTTCTATATACTTTTATAACTCAGAAAAAACACCCCACCTCCATTTACATAATGATTCTAATGAGATATAGTACTGTGCAAAAGTCAGAGACCATCCTTCATTTATGTAATATTCTTTGAAAACTGCCATTACAATAAAATGCAAATATAACATTTATTTTTTTCAGGAAATTATACATAAAGTATACCGTTAGGGTATACAGTTAGTTGCACTTTCTGCTTCTCATACACAAAGTAATCCCACACAAATTAAGTGATTTTGAGGTCTGCCTTCTGCGATCAGTTGTCTTCTCATAGTGAACAGACGGAAAGAAACACCTGTGGATCTAAAGCAAAAGTGGAGCTTGATTTTCTTATTTCTATCGAATATGAAACTACTGCATACAGGATCGGGACAGTTTGGAGTTGGAATTCTCTATCATTAATTTGCTAAAGTTTAATTTTGGAAACAGTTTCAATTTTATTATTGGAAAATGTTAACATTTAGTTTTAGTGGGCAAGTGTGCTTCACACAGAAGACATTTGAATCCGGGTTGGTCCCTATAGTGTACAAAATGCAGTATAATTTCACTGGAAGTTCATGGCTGTTTAAATTGTCTAAGTTTTTGAAGTCATTGCTGTTTTGACTAGAAATTGACATTTGACTTCAGTACAGTACTGTGATTACATTAAAAAAACCCTGCTGCATTATACTGTATAGTATGCATACTGTTATCAATACATGTTACTATTTCTATTTTCAATATACTATTTATGATATACTATGCAGATATACTATATCTATATCACAAATATACATACCATAATGTGTCTCACAGTGTGGGAGGTGAAGATGACTGATTGAACCTTCAAAACAGTCAATATTGTACAGTGGACCTGCAGGCAGCATCTGACCTAAACCATCTAACAGTCTGGAATCCCAGGAGTCTATTCTGTACAGCACCTCCCCTTTACCCTCTATCTCAAACATCAGATTGGTCAGTTTACACTGAAACTGACCAGCACAAGGGCACCGAATCCTGCAGAGGAGTAAAAATAACAAACAAACAAACAAACAAAAAACATAAAAAATGCATGTACAAATCTTACAGCTCTCCTTGTTATGGTTCTCAGCTCAAAAACAAGAATACATAATACCTGTATGAATTATTGTTCTTGACCTCCAAACTTATCACTTCAGGAATGAATACTGCAGCATTTGTTGACGGATGTTGACCGGGGTGCACATTTATTTCAACAAGTGGGGGGTACCAACATTCAGAGGCTGTAGCCTATATCCATAAATTAAACGTATGTAATGTAAAATGTAAAACTATTTGAACAAAACACAATTAAATTATCATATCAAGATATCTAATGTGAAAAGACAAACACAAAAGCATACAGTATTATGAACAAAAAATCATAATTCCATGCTTTTACTGACATTTTCCTTATGGAGACTATGTTATTGCATATTACAAAGGAAATGTCTTTCTTTTGTATGTGACTGAAATTCTTACTGTGATGTACATGCAGCTACAATGCATTTGGAAAGTCTTCAGACCTTTTCAATAAAATAAAATAAAAAGAACTAATAGGCCTGCCAGGGCTTTCTACCAAACCACACAGTTTTATACAAATGGCCACCAGAGGAAGACTGCACCTATACCAGGATCTGAGGCATCTATTCTAAAAAGAGAAGCAAGGGGAGCTATGATGGAACAATAACCCTATCTGTAGAAATTGGCAAACCCCAGAAATCCTGTGCAGGTCTTTAAATGGATGTGGGTGTGGGCCAATTTACTACAGCACTGACCTTTTCTTGGATCATGCATGAATTCATACCCCAAAAAGGAAATGGATTTCAAATGAAACACACAGTTTCCACTTTTACACAGAGATGATTTTCCGGAAGTCTCTTTAAAAAGTCCTAACAGGCTTCATATATTCCTCCTAGGTGGGAGACTAGATGAGAATATCGTTTATATACCGTCACCCACCTAAACCATCTATCTTCTCCCTAAAAAAAGTTAACAAATGCCTAAAAGACAGAGAGGGCACCACAGAGCCCAAATAGCATAACCAAGTACTCATAGTACCCTAACCTCTTAAGTCTAGTTTGGAGAAAAACTAAGTGCAGGTTTGTAAGGTAGCAGGGACAAACGGCAGTGGGTAAGGGTATTTAATAATAATGGCATTAAGCCTAAATGTAGTCTCTACATGAGCAGAGATCGCTCTCCTTCTTTTCAATGAAGAAGAAGCCAGCTCTGTGGATGCTGATGGCCTAATATGTTCTAGGGCTACTGCCTCATCATTGTAATTCTCTAGTGCCATGGTTTCTGGTTCAGAGAGGAGATACACTTGACTACATGGTGAAGAGGTTTTGGTGATAAAGGTGATGGCATAATCCCAAGGCCTGTGGTGAGGTAACTTTTTTTAGCTGCTTTTTGTTTGCTAACAACTTCTGCAAGGTCAGAGCATAGACTAGGAATATAAGAATTGGTGTTCATTACCACACTTTAAACAGAAGTAGCAAGACAATAAAAGTGGCATACAGTTTTTACCAACACTACTGGCTCCACTGGAAAATTTCACTTTGTTTCTAGGAAATCACAGGATCATAAAGAGTCAATCAGGGATAATCTAGTATTAGAAGGCAGTCTGGTGAGTCAATTATTAAAAACATAATAACATAATAAATTTCTCTTCATAAAATAAGCCCATGTTTAGTTGGAGTTCCTTTGCAATAATAATCAAAGCTCCTTTGCCCAATAGTTGCCCAACCTGTGCATGATTGGTGGGGAAGCACATGGCCTGTTTTTGATAGAAAGATGGCACCTCTCATCCTCCACCCCCCAGCCAAAAACATCTGGAAACCCAAGCCAGTCTGACCAACACATGCATTTACTGTTTAATAGAAAGAAACAAAGTCGCTCTCTATGGTGCTGTTGTTTCTCCTCTTGCTAAAGATGAGTTCTGCCTAAGTGTATGGGCTCTCTCCAACTGCTGCCAGCAATGAGAATGTGGAAATCCAAGGCATATTAAACTACAGATTGGGTGTCTTGTTTAAGTTCACACAACCTCAGACTCATTGGGTGGTCAAGCAGTGCCTTGCCAACTCCATTTCTGATCTCAACACTTCGCTATTCAAATTCCATAACATAGACATACATGCAAAACAAAAAACAAAAAAGGTTTTGAATGTTCCTTCTGCATAGATAGACAACGTTCATGTAATTAAAAAGTATCTGTCACACCCTCCTTCATATGCAGACTGCAGCATTGCTACCAACTATCATCTAACTGTTAAGTAAATGTAATATTATATATTGTAATGCAATATTATGTTACGTTTGACTCTTATCGGCAATGGAGGAAGGGCCCTTTCAGTTGTTGTTAAATGTTAATATATAACACCTTTTAACATAACCCTCCCACATACCGCCACCCCTCTCCCCAAACCCCCCCATACAAAAAAAGGATTGTTCATGACAAGACTGTTGTACTCACATTCACTATTACTACATTCAACTTCATGTCCTCCATTGGTAACGGTGGTAATGGTAAATCTATCACACAAACATACATACAAAAAGGTGGGTTAGTGACTAAAGGTACAACTTGCTTTGTCAACTAGCAGTCAAGTGGTTTATTTTGCTATTAATGAATGCCCAAATTGTTACTCCTCATGTTACTATCCTCACAATAACTTTTTAAAATAATGCTGTGGCCCAGCTGGGGGAGGGGCTGAGCACATTGACTGGAAGCACCTCAAAGGGGCTCAAAGGCACACACAAAACCACCCAGGGCAGGGGGTAGTGGGTGTGCTGTGGCTTTGTGTCGTTGACCCCCTCTGACCCAAAGACCCACTCCACATCATTGTTATCATTCTCTCAGTCCTCAGAATGGATACAGCAGCAGCAGAACTCCTTCCTCCTTCCAAATACCCCATTCCAGTGGCACCAAGTTCCGCTTTCCTTCCATTGGCACCACCCACTTGCTGCTTGACTGGTGAGCCAGTCAGCTGGTCACTCCAGCCCCAAACATTTTTTTCTTTTAAACAAAAACCAAAACTAACTAAAACCACTGGCACTCACGATGGGGTTGCAACATGCCTCCGAGCCTCCCTCATCTCTCAGACACAGGATCCACCCACAAAGGGGCAGAGCCTGCATTCTCCAACAATGTGGCCTGGCCAGGCAGGGGCGAGCACACTGACTGAGAAAAAAAAACTCAAAGGGGCTCAAAGACACACACAAACACCCAGTGCGAGTGAACCAGAGTACTTTATTCATAATAATGAGAAAATGAAACAGCTCAGCTCTCAGTCAAGGGGTCTTTCAGAGTCACTGTTTTTCTCAAGCATCCAGCCTCGCTCTGGATAGAGAGTCCATTTTTAAAGAGTCTGTGCTTCTTATACACGTGTGCATGGTCAGCAGAGAACCACATGACCTGTTTGGAATGGAAAGATGGCCACCCAATGTCTCACCCGCCATGAATGCTAATTCATAAAATGTGAACTACTGAGAGACTTCATGCCACAGAATTAAGCCATCCAGACCTTCAATCAGAACTGGCCAGTGGACAGGAGCTGCAAGCTGCTGTCAGAAGGCTGAAAATGTAAGTAGCCTGAGGAGCAGGAGGTGGCAAACTATCAGAGGGTCAAGAGCCTGCAGGCAGAGTGGTACTCCTTGGTATGCCCGGGGGCCTGGAGTTCTCTCTTTCTCCCCTCCAGTCTTTGCTCTGAGAAAGATCTGATGCTGTCTCTCTTGCACTCTAATCCCTGCACCTTGATGGCAAGGGCGTGAGCCTGAGCCATTGACACCGTCACATGCTCCCTTTCCCATCCTGATCCCTTGGAATGAGCCGACTTCATTTTGCCCATCCCTCCCCTCCCCAAACACTTCCCTGTCCCCAAGCTAGCTCTCCAACACACTCTGCTTGCTCTTTCAGCCATGGTGTTTGCTCAGACTGGGTCCGCAATCAAGTGAGTTGGGCAATGGGGGTATGAACCAGGCACCTGACCCACAGGCACCAAAGACAGCCATGAAAGGTATGGGGAAGGCAATACCCGAACCCCATGAGCTGTGAAAAAGAGCCATGTAAGGCATCTGGATGGTGCCCCAATTCCATATCGTGGGCTTCACTTCCTGCACCTTGAGGCCACACATTGAGGCCAATAGACTATACCTGACAATCGATCCCAGTGGGCTAACTGTGGAGTGGGAGTGGTAACAGGGACGGGGAGCAATGAACTCTTTTCCCCTTTTTGCTCACGTGCTTGCACTGCCCTTAGTGAGAGTCACCTGACGTTGATTTGACTTTAGCAGTGTGGGCACCTTTCAAAGGCATACAGATGGTAGCGAGAGTAGAAGAAGGATGGGTAGCACCAAAAGAAAAAGACAGGTGAGCTGAAAAAATAGCACATGTTACCAAAGAACTGAAAGGTCTAGTTAAGAAGCCATTGACAAGTGGACGAGTATGGTTTGTGTTTGAACGAAAAATGAATCAAATTAAAAAAAAAATTCAAATAGTAAGAAGTTCAATAAAACAAGTTAAAGTGCTTGTTAGTTCATGAAGGGTTCTGTTTCATTCTTTTTTAAAGTTTTGTTTGTGCCAACACATCATTGTATAGTGCAACACCGAGGAAAAATTAAAGCTTTCTTGGATAGTACTATGGGTAGCATGTAGCTCAGGATGGCCATTTCCAATTCTGAAAGAACTCCTCACTCCATTCTTGAGTAACTTTGATGTATATGTTGCTTGTCTGCCTGGAAAATATTTTTGTCAAACATCTCTAACTGTTTCTTATATGCCTTGATATGCAACAGACATTGTACATTAAGTCAATGAAAAACAAAAACTGTAAAATATAAAAGCCAAATGTTCTTAAAATAACAGGGCAGCTTACTTAAAAGCTTTTTTGTACATATAATCCTTTTACAGTATATTACAGTCCAATGTTTCAGTAATACTTACATCTGTATCTTTCCCAAAGAGTGTTCAAACGATCACCGTTTCGACTTTGGGATTCAAACTTTGGGAGACCTGTACCTGGGAAAAGTTGGGAAAATTGTGTTCTTTTTCAGTAAACAATACTAAGAATCTGTGTTTATTTTCAGGCAACTGTTTGCATTGCCATTCCTACCTACCTACCTACACCCCAGCCATTACTTGTAGGTATTCTGGTACTAGTTTGCTTCAAGTGCCTGTGTTTAGTAGATGGTAGGGCATTCAGCATAACTGCTCCACTGGAACTCACTTCCTCAGAGTCTATGTGATCTCACCTCTATCTCAGCCTTTAAGATACAACTTTATAAAACTACAATAAATCGAATAAAGTAACAAAGAGCACATTTTAAAGAAACTGAAGAGATGTGTCCAATTCTGTTACATACAAAGTATTACAGAATGATATGAACATATTTAAAACTTATCTGAACAATATTAGCAGGTGGGCTGGGACAGTTTTTCTGAACTTTAGTGCTTTCCTTGCCCCCAGCACACCTGAGTCAACTTACCAGTTCATTAACAAGCCCTTTCAGAGTTACAGGAGGTGTATTTAAGCAGAGAATCCACTAAATGTCCAGGGCAGGGTGCCTTCAGGACCAGGTTTGAGAAACACTGGGCTAGGACAAGGCATTCAAAGGCCTTCAAGATTACAGAAGTTATGGCTACTGGTCTATAGTCATTAAGTCTGGTATTTTTTGTTTTTTGGAGAGTGATGATGGTAAATGTTTTGCAACATGTGGGAGCAACATGTAGAGCAGTGCTCCAGTGATTTGTCAAAGATGTTGATGAAATAGGTGCTAGTTGGTCACAGCAGTGCTTTAGGGTGGATGGAGAAACCAAGTCTGGCCCTGGGCTTTTTTCACCTAATGTCTGCTGATAAACCTGTTAACATCCTTCTCATTGAAAGAGGACTGAGCAAGGGGCAGAGGTGAGAGAGCCAGGGTGTGGGAGGAGGACTCAGACTAATATGAGCCAAGGAGGTAGGGGACATGGAGTCTGAAAGGACACTCAAAACCTGCTTAATTGAAACGGCCAGGCATAACTGTGGCCAAAAGCTGGTTGGTGCTTGTCAGGGCAGCAAATCAAGAACCTGCTGGACAATGGTTGTGAGGGAAGACATTAGGCTGAAGCAGTAGGGATTTAGAAACCAAAAGAGTCCTGAGTCAGCAGAAAAAAAGGCAGCAATGGTGGTCAACTCAGCAGTCAGAGAGGCTTTGCACAAACTGTACTCAGCAAAGGTGGAGAAACTCTGATTCTGAATGAGAGTATTATTGGTCAGTGGAAGGAGCACTTTGGGAATGTCCTAAACCCGAGAGACTCCCTAGAGAGACTCCTGGGGTGTCAGATTCTATTTCCCTGGTGAAGGTCACTGAGGTAGTTGGCAAGCATGTCGGTGGCAAGGCACCAAGCGTGGATAGAATTTGCCCAAAAATGCTTAAGGCTATTCATGTTGTGTGTGTGTCTGACATGCCTATGCAACATGCGTAGGACTTTGTGAACAGGTCACTTGGACTGGCAGACAGGGTGTCAAGGCAAAGCCGAGGTCAGCAGGGTGTTATGTGTGGAGTTTGAAAGTAACGTCTCTGCTTTCTGAGGATGATGTTGTCCTTTTGACTTTTTTTGCATGACAGCCTCCAGCGTGCACCGGATCAGTTTGCGGCTTAGTATGAAATGGTTGTTATGTGGCTCAGCTCCTCCAAGTCTAAGTCCATGGTCCTGTCCCAGAAAAGGATGGCATGGCCTCTCCAGGAAAGGTGGATGAGTTTAAGGATTTCAGGGTCTTGTTCAGGAGTAATGGGAAGAGGGATCATAAGATCAGCCACAGGCTGAGGACAAGAGGCAGTGGTAATGTGGTCACTGTATCACACTGTAGTGGTGAAGAGGGAGCTGAGCCATAAGGTTGACATATGAGCTTTTCTGTAATATCAACGAAACGAAAGAATGAGATGATGAATACAAGTGTTGGAAATGAGATTTGTTCGCAGGTTGATGGGCCACCCTCTACTCAACCAGAGGTCGACAAAGGAGCTGCTAGAGGGAGCTCCAGGGCTTCTGGCTCCACTGTGGGTGGCAGCCTGTCAAGTAGCTCCGTCTTTTGTGTACTACTTTAGCGTTTTTTTCCCTTTTTTCCCTTCTTTTATATACTTTTATCACTAGTTTAGTGATTATTTTGTATGTCCTATGGACATGGTATCTATTTCCATGCATGAGTGCAGGACTAACATTGTTTACACAAGGGAAGAGCTGCTAGCGCTCCAAACAACGGGTTGCTCTGGCAAAACGCATCCCAACCTGGAGGAGCTGCGAAGGAGCTATAGGGGCTGCAGAGCCAGCGCTGAGCGAAAGGCTCAGCGCATGGAGAAACGCTGGAGGTATAAACCATTTATTCCTTCAGTGGTGATGGGGTGTGCTGCTTTGCTAACAAGCCCTGGATAACCAGCAATGTTAAAGGCCTTCTGAACAGGAAGAAGAGGGCCTTTAAAGACAACAACCAGGAGGAGTTCAGGAGTGCACAGAGGGAGCTCAAAGTCCACTTACAAGAGGCCAAGGAGTAGAATAATGAGGAAGGAATAACATGAGAGAGGTATGGAATGGTATGAAGACCATCACAGGGTGTTAGCAGAAAAATATCAACAACCTCAAGGTTACAAGTCCATCTCCAGATATCTTGATATTCCTTTGTCCATGGTGCGCAACATGATCAAGAAGTTTACAATGCATGGCACTGCAGCTAATCTCCCTGAATGTGGACGGAGAAAAATTGATGAAAGGTTGCACCGCAGGAGAGTCCGGATGGTGGATAAGCAGCCCCAATCAAGTTCCAAAGAAATTCCAGCTGTCCTGTAGGCTCAGGTTGCATCAGTGTCAGCGCAAACTATCCGTCAACATTTGAATGAAATGAAACACTATGGCAGGAGAACCAGGAGGACCCCACCGCTGACACAGAGACATAAAAAAGCTAGACTGCAGTTTGCCAAAATGTACATGAGTAAGCCAAAATCCATCTGGGAAAACGTCTTGTGGACAGATGAGACCAAGACAGAGCTTTTTGGCAAAGCAAATCATTCTACTGTTTACCGAAAAACGGAATGAGGCCTACAAAGACAAGAACACAGTACCTACAGTCAAATATGGTGGAGGTTCAAAGATGTTTTGGGGTTGTTTTGCTGCCTCTGGC
>JAVGWN010002895.1:0-10730 GCA_034552555.1 Semaprochilodus insignis
TCTGGCATGTTGAGTTAGCAAACATGGTGGCTTGACACCATACTGAGAGACACTGCTCCTATTTTGCCCATATCAGTCTAAATTTATCATCATTTGTTGTCCTTGGTAACCTTTATCTTCCTTCCCAATGGCATTGCAGGCCAACACTTCCTTCCGGTTGCAACAATTCTTTTGATGATGAGTGTACGAAGTCATGATTTTGACTACGTTTGCTGTCTCCATAAATCCTGTTTCCTACAGAGAGGACAGCCATAATGGACATGCAGCACTTTCCTGCCTGGGAAATTGTGTGTTACTTTCATTGTCATTGATTGGCCACCTTGGGTCTCTCTTGCATGTCTTGGGACAAGCTCTTCCCAGTCTGCACTTGTGGATGATTATACCACAAGGAGTTCCAGAATTTTCATAACCTAAAGTGTATCATACAACTTCAGGAGTTGAAGATTTTATCTTAGAATAAACAGACACATATAGACAGGGCCCACTTTGCAAAATTGGCTCTTTGAGGATGACCACAGTCTCTGGACCCATCCAGCCTTCGCTGGGAGAAATACACAGCAGAAGTACGATTCCATAAAGATGCTCCAGGATTTATGGCACTAAGACAAGTACACTGCATGGCGGGAGCGTATTCCTGAAGTCTCTGGCCACCGCCGAAACACAGATTTATGGCCTCAATGACATAGCTGATTACTTTCGGACACTGAGGAGAATTGGACACAGGCTTTTTCCCCCCTTGCCTGTTCACCTTTTACGGCAGACCTGGACCCTAGATGAGCAGCCTTGTCTGCTCCCACATGGGACAAGAGTGTCTAGACCCAAACACGAGTCCCTGTGCCGAGGTAACTTGATGGACGCTGACAAGCCAAGTCGGACAAGTTTGGCTTCATAAATAATGGAGGCGGGCTGATGGGAAAGCCACACAGAGGAGCTGGTGTATCTCTGCCGAGGAGAAATATAGAGACATTGCCGTGACCCCTGAAATGCTGAGAGGCCCGCGGAAGCCTCCTCGACTCCTTCCCCCTCGTTATGACAAATTCGTGAGCCGTTCCGCTTGCGCGGTTGCGGCCAAACCATGGACACGCAGAGTTCAGCCAAACCCGGCGCACCCTCAGCGCGAAGCTCTCGGGTCCGTTTGACCTCGCGCTGAAATTCGGGTATGGATCTCGCGCTACGGGGCACGTTTGACAGCATCTAGAGTTGCTGGATGTCATTTGGACTCGCAACAAACGAGGCTCTCTTCCACCCCGTTCCCAACAGCAACTAGAGGCCTGAGGCATTAACCAAGTAAATAAAGAGAAATGAAAGACAACACTGCCCAATACTGTCAGTCAATAAATCAGAGACATATATTTGAGCAGAAACAGAGAATGTGGGCTACAGAAAGACGGCAGATCATTTTTCTCCAAAGATTCTTTCAGTTCTGTGCGGAGAGCAGAAACCGAGCTAAAGAAATTTACATAAGAGGAAAGGGAGGAATTGTTTGATGATGGCAGCGCGCCTCAAAATATGTCAGCGCTCCACCCAAACCCCTGCCTGTCTGTCTGCCACCCTTCCTTGAAGGAACGCATAGGGTCTTATATACATTTGACACAAAAGCACATCTCGGTGACATAAACCAGATGGACACTCGAGTAGGACTCCACATTGTGGTTTCTCACACACCGCATGGCTGCTCATTCACTCCACCCAGGGCCTGCTTCCTGGCAACTGGGAGGCAACTTATTCCCATTTGTCTTCTCAAACCTTGGATGGTTCTTTCAGAGAGAGGGGGTAGCTTAGCGAGATTGATGATCCATGGCCAATTACTGGCTTAGCCCCCGAGTCTCACAAAGAAAAGAAGGGCTTTAGATGTAAACATACTGCATGCAGACTTGGAGGCAGGGAATACCTGTGGAGTGCTTTCACTGACAGTCCTTCTCCAAGCTGTCTGGAGTGTCATGTACCTCTTGTACTGTTTGGGGCTAAATTTTTCAGCAGTTCAAATTCTTTGGGGCAAAGGCAGACGGGGTGGGTTTCGTTTTTTCCACCAAGTCTCTGAAGATGAGTCCCCTAGACAATCCCTTTAACTAATTCCATTCACTCGGCTGATCCCGGTATTCCGGGATGGTGCCATCCGGATGGGGAGGGAGGGGCCTTGGACACCCCAGCGGTTGACGAGCTTTGGGGCGCCAGCCTGGAGCTTGTTAGCCCAACTTTGACAACGAAGATACTGCCCTTGAAAATCAATTACAAACACAGGAACGTCATGGCCGCATCTGTTCCTGCTTGCCAGTTTGGGGTACTGTCTGTCTGTAGCGTGCTTGATTATCCCTCTCTCTAAAAGCTGTTGCAGTTCAAATGACCATCCCTTCAAGGTTTAACACTGCCGCTGAAACCCACAGGGCACGGCCCGTAAATCAGCAGGGGTGATGACAGGTCGTGCTGTCTTTGCTCATTGCGTATGGTCAGTTTACCGCAGCAGTTGTGCATTTTTCACTGCAACTGCTTAGAGCTGTCTCTACAACCCCCATCGCCGCCCCCCTGCCCGTGCTGGACAATAGTTAAAAATGACATTGCCTCACTTTAAACAGGACACCCAGGAGCTCACAGAGAAAGGGGTTCACACTTAGTGATGTGTAATGGCACTTCAGGCTTAAGCTTGCACAACCCAGGGCCCAGAGTTAGTCTCAATTGTTTCAGTGTGTCACCTTTGCACCAGTGAGTGCTGGAGTCTGCTGTTTACGTTAACAAGTGAGAGCGAATTCTCCGCCGGCCCAGCTCTGCTGCGAGACACTTTTTTTGCATGCACTGCAGCAATTTCATAGTGACCCAGACAACTGTGGAGAATTTAAGCATGCACTCAGACATCAGTCTTCCTAACAAGCACTTTCCCCGTTTGGGCGGGATCATGTTTGCTCACCTTTAATCAAGGTGCAGCTCGTTTAAAAATTTCAAACAAATGAAAACAAATAAGGTAAAATATGGAAACTGTTGGTATGTTTAACTAATGAGATGAATTTCTGACTGTTTATCAAAGCCAAATGAACATAACTTATGATTGATTGCATGCCTTTTATTAATTATTTCATTTAATACATATGCGTAGCCTGGCAAAGCTTGGGGACACGTTGTTTTCAAAATGTTTATATTGCAAAACCTTTTTTGTTTATTCACATTAACTTCATGTTACATTATTGCTGGGTTATAGAGAGACAGAGGAGGGATGAAGAAATGACACATAGAGGAGTGGTGTTCAGTACAGCTGTGGTTTAGAGTTTGGGGATCTGCCCTAAATGAGGACCTGCAGTTTGGTGACTGGTTAAAGTAAACGATAGGGTTTGAATGGGTGTGAAAATGCCCTGTGATAGTGTATGTGAAACGATGTTTGTTAGTCGAGCAGAGGTACAGTAGATGGGCATGTACTTTTCCATTCATTCTTAACAGGAAAAAAAATACGGAAACATTTTTTTCTATACAAGCACACCATTCCCGATCAGCCTGAACATTCTGGAGTTGGAAGAGCGTCAATATCTCAAAAACTGTGGGACCAGTTAGAATATTCTTTATATATTTATACAGCTCTGTAAATAAAGAAGAGAGCACTCCAGTTTCTTCTTAAATCAGCATCTCCACATGTACAGCAGGTTCTTAGTGAGGAACAGAAGGTTCGGTTCTAGCTTTACTGGCAGATACAGTGAGCGTCTGGTTCATAAGAACAAGGTCAAGCAGCAAACACACAGGACAGGAGCGGTGTCTGGGGTGAAATGCACAGCGAGAATGGTTCTAAAAACAGGCTTCTGGAGGCGTCATTAGTGATTTTCTAAATAAACAGATCTAAAATACAATATCTGATCTGGAATTTGGGAAAGATTGGGGAATTTGTTTCCAGTAGGGTATAGAATAAAACAGAACTGCTCATTTTGGTCCAACACAAACCCAGAAACTGTACAACTAGAGAAACTGGTCATTTTGAGGTGGTCTCTTCAATTTTTCCAGAGCTGTATATATAATAAAAGTACCATAAAAAATATAACATGCAATAAAAAGTATGTTGTATAAATATTATGCAGGTGACAGCGCAGTGGTGTTTTGTCACATCCAATGAATGACTCTTCTAAGACGTCCATCAGAAAGCCAAGTGTGATATTTAAACAAACCCAGTGACTGTACATAGTAAACAATAACACAATAGTGCAATTAACGTATGAATAGATATGCTAATAGCTGTGCAATATGTGCAATATGTATAAATGCATAGACAAAGCGGCAGTGCATAATGATGTACAGAGATGTAATAATGTCCAGCTATTGCTCAGTGAGCCTGTCCTGTTAGTGGCTCAATATGCAATAATGTCACAGCACTGTGAAGAGGTGTTGGTACAAATGATCTCCTGTATCGCTCCTTGCTACAGCAAAGCTGAATTGCTCTGTTGCTGAAAGTGCTCCACTGTCTAACCAGTAGGTCGTGGAGGGGGTGTGATGTGTTGTCCAGGTTAGCAGTAAGATTGTTTAGTCCTCCTTTCAACCACCACCTCAAATCTTTCCAGTGAGCATCCCAAAACCGACTGAACCTTCCAAATCAGTTTGCTGAGCTTGCTGAATCTCATGTTCTGATACTGCCTCCCCAACAGACTGCTGACAAAGAAGACAGCACCCGCAGCAACAGACTGGTAGAAGGTCACCAACATCTTGTTGCACACATTAAAGGCCTTAACCTTCTCTTCCTGTAAACAGCCTCTGTGCTGACCCTCCAGTCCAGTTTGTTATCAAGCAGGACACCCAAGTATTTGCTGGTAGCCACCAGCTCAACGTTCTGACCCATGATGGTAAAGGGACAAATTTGTGACAGATGGTTCTAATAATGGAAAGCCCACATGGTTTATTTCCTTGCTGTGATGTCATCACTCAAGCTTCAAGCCTGACAGGTGTTTAGGCCATCTTTTGGGCCAGATGACCTTGAGTTAGGCTGTTTACACTTTGCAGTAACATGTTTCATGTCTAGTTAGCATCTGGATTAGATGAAGGATTAGGGAATGTGCACCCTGAGACTAAAGTACAGAAAACCGTAGAGCTTTCCAGGTATTTTGACTCTGCTTACAATGTCATACTGAGGTCAGAAGGTCAGTACAACACTTGGCAGAAAGCTTCTGTTAAGACCCCTCTTAAACAATCATTATAAACTTGTCCATCGTTTGTGTTGTATCTGCCTAAATGTCTATACAGCTCAAACACTACACGGCCAAAAGTCTGTGGACCATCACACCTACATGAGCTAGTTCAGACATCCCTTTCCGAAACCATGGGCATTAATATTGAGCTCACTTTGCAGCCATAACTGCATTAACTCTTCCGAGAAGACTTTCCACAATACGTCATGGAGTGTGGGAAAACCCAGATCCCAGGGGTGCCGTTTTACGCCCTTGCTGCGATGTCATCGCTCGAGCTTCAAACCTGTGAGGTGTTTAGGCCACCTGTTTGGCCCAATGACTTTCAGTTAGGTCATTTACACTTTGTATTAACATGTTCATGTCTAGTTAGCATCTGGATAAACCTTAAACCTAAGCCAGATATCATATAAACCTTAGACAAAACATGTGCCCCCCACATGTGACCAGATGAGATCTGATTGTATGCCCTTGTATAAAAAGCATATACTTAATATCCATTTCAGTCCTGTTTACTTTCTCCACCATAATGATGCAAATCAACAAGCTTGGCCTGTACGCTTTCATCAGCCTGGAGTGATGAGCACAAGAGTCAAGGACAAGCATGCAATTTCTTGAGGCATGAAAAAATGTGTTGAGTTCTAAAACCAACCAAATTATCCCCCAAACCCCCAATTATAAAGGTCTGGAGGCACCATTTTCTTGGGGTTAGAAGAAGTGCACTCTGTTAGAAACTTCTGAGCTTTCAAGGTATTTTGACTCTGCTTACCATGTCAAACCGAGGTCAGAAGGTCTGTACAACACTTGACAGTCAGCTTCTGTTAAGGCACCTCTTAAACACCCCGCCATGTGACCAGATGAGCTCTGATTGTTTGCCCTTGTATAAAAAGCATATATGTCATTTCCATTTTACTCCTGTTTACTTTCTCCACCATATTGGTGCAAATCAGAAAGCTTGGTTCGGATGCTTTCATCCGCCTGGTGTTCAAGAAACACTTAGTTTAGGGAAGACTCCAGCTTCGACTGCCCCCCCCCCCCCGCCCCCTCCATCCATCTCGTGTTTCCTTCCTTATTCTCTCACCTGCTGGTCGGCGCTCAGCAAAGTCATTTTGGCTTCCGGAATTGCATGCAGATATAGAAAGCACACTGTGTTTACACACTGAGGTCTTGCATATCCTGTATAGAGACACCATCATGCACGAAAATCGTACAGTTTTCAAAGAGAAAGTTCCAAAAGTAGTTTTGATGCACTAGGCTTCAGCTGACGACCCCCAGCAGAGAGGATGTTTACAGTCATTTTATAAGACGTTCCAGCATGGTGTGATGAAAGAGCTGCCTGTTCGGACCACCACAGTGGAGGAACTCTGCGCGCTGTGCTGGACAGGGCCGTATGTCGAGCAGATCTTCCTGGTGCCAGGCCATTGTTCTACACTCCAGCATTCCACAATGCATCCATCTGCTGCTCAGGTTGCGTCCATGCTGAGGGCTGTTTTGGGGGCAGGATGTGAAGGCATGACACAGTTTATGACCTCTGCTCATCTTTAGTTTTCTTCCGCTGGAGCATCTCATTCAATTATCCAAGTCCTTCGTCCGACAATAGAGTCTATTGCCGCCCACTTCACTGAGCTGAGTATGGGCTCTAAGTTAGGAACAGAGGGACATTGCATTCTTCTTCAGTGTCCCTGGTTACTGAGTGGCTGTTTGAAAGGCCATGGCAGGGCATCTGGGGTACTGATGGTGTTATTTTCTAACTACATTGCTTAGTGAACCCACAGAAGGCCACACTCAGAGCTCTGATCCACCGTACATAGCTTTCCACTGCTGCTAATTACACAGATATTATTGAAATAAGACTCATTTGCTGGGCCTTGAAGATGATGAGCACTAAACTCAAGGACGAGTGTGTGATCTCATGAGCATGGAAAATGTGTTAAGTTCAGAAACCAATCAAATTTTCCCCAACCCCCCAATTATAGGGCTCTGGAGGCACCATCCTTGGGATTAGACGAAGGCATCAACGTGCACTCTGAGACTAAAGTACAGAAAATGTTGGAAACTGTTGAGCTTTCCAGGTATTTTGACTCTGCTTACCATGTCATACCGAGGTCAGAAGGTCTGCACAACACTTGGCAGACAGCTTCTGTTAAGATCCCTCTTAAACACAACATGGCCAGAAGTCTGTGGACTATCACACCTATATGAGCTTGTCAGATATCCCATTCCAAACCCATGGCCATTAATATTGAGTTGCCCCCCATCCTTTGGGGGCTATAACAGCTTTAACTCTTCCGGAAAGGCTTTCCACAACATGTTGGAGTGTGTCTGTGGGAGTCTGATCCAATTCTGTCAAAAAAGCATTTGAGAGGTCAGGCACTGTTGGATGTTGGATGGGAAGGTCTGGCTCGCAATCGACGTTCCTGTTCTTCCCAAAGGTGTTCAGTGGTCAGGGCTCTGTGCAGGCCACTGGAGTTTCTCCACACCAAACTCCTCAAACCAGTTCCGACTTCCATCATGTCTTTTTGGACCTCACTTTGTGCACCTTTGTGGACTAACTGCTGCCTCAATGGTGGAAGAATATAATCGCCAGGAATGTCTTTTTAAGCTGTAGCATTAACCCTTCACTGGAACTGGGGGTCCGAAACCTAACCCTGGAAAACAGCCCCCAGATCATTCTCCCTCCTCCATGATAGATTACGCTAGGTAGCGTTCTCCTTGCATGTGCCAAATCCAGATTCATCCATCAGTCAGCTAGTTTAATCGCTCAGATTGATCACTCAAGAGAACTCGTTTCCATTGCTGCTGAGTGGCGTGCTGTACACCGCTCCAGCCGACTCATTGTGCACAGTGATCTTAGGCTTGTGTGGAGCTGTTCAACCATGGAGGCCTATTTTTAGGAAGCTCTGTAGTGAGTGATGCAACAGAGGATAATCCATAATTGAGGATAATTTAATGTGAAATGGCCAATTGTATCACCGCAACAGCCTTGCAACACCATAGCAACAATATGGGATACCACAGTAGCTGCCTAGCAACACCTTAGCAACCACCTGGGATACCAAGGCAACCACCTAGCAATACCTTAGCAACCATCTTGGATAGCATAGCAACCACTTAGCAACCACCTACCAACACTATAGCAACCATTTGGTGTATTTTAGCAACTGCCTGGAAACATCATAGCAACCACTTGGGCTACCATTGCAACCACCTAGTAACACCCTGGCAATTACACGGGATGTCTTAGCAACCGCCTAGCAACACCTTAGCAATCATGATGGATACCATGGCAACCACCTAGCAACCACCTGAGATCCCTTAGCAACTGCCTAGCAACCACCTGGGATACCTTTGCAACTACCTAGCAACACCTAAGCAACTGCTTAGCAACAAGCTTAAGCTGTGCAATCACCCTGCATTTTCTTCAGGAACGTCTCTTTTCTAGTTATTTTCTAGCTGTTTTTTGGTGCACAAACTCACATGTGTTATGAAAGGATCTCTGTGTAGGACATGAGCACTTGAGAATGTACGACCATCTTTTATGCACAGCTACAGAATCAGCTCTTAAAGTGACTGCTATCTCTCATAAACACACGCAGAGACACACAAACTTTCACACGCTCCGCTAAACATAGCTGTGCATGCTCTTACCTGCATCCACGCGTATTGTGTACACTGTATGTAAACACATTTACATAGATGAGTACACACAATATGCAAACTTACACACGTAAACACATACAGGCTCGGTTTACAAGCGACCGCCCGCGATGAGCCAAGCTGATGAGTTGTTTAGCTTTCCCTGAGACGAGATTTGATCAGTCAAACAATACCAACGAACACTACAACACCTCTTCGTCGCAAGCATCAAGAACCCCCTTAAAAGGGTCAGCCAGGTCAGAAACAAAATCAAATTTCACAGTCGGACCTGTAATGGCATGCTACGAGAGCGGAGGAGCCTGTGGGCTGAGTCCGTTATTGCCCACCGCTGTGCACTGTTGACATTTATCAGGCCTGCATCTGGATGGGAGGGGGAGATTACTGCATGTAATCTGGCAGGAGAAGAGGGGTGGGCAGGAAGCCGCTGTAATGAATGAGATGAATCAGGGAAATGGGATGTCCGGGCTGCAGAGCTTTTTACACCGGAGGAAGCTATCCAAGATCATAAAGGACATAAACCCCCCCCGCCACAACCATAGTATTTACTGATGAGAGGGAACGTACCCGCGGCCCGTATACGCAGATGTGAGAATGCAACTACAACAAAGAGTGTAGTGTGTACTCTAAACTGTGCCACAGAACTTGATAACCACTGGAGAACTGCATCATTTAATATTTAGGATGGAACAAACAATGCATTTTAATGTGCTGAACACGTAGAACTGCATTTGTTAAGTTGTTACTGCCATTGTACATTCAATTCACATTTCACACACAATTACACTCATTATCAAGACAATAGTTGTACCCAGAAGGAATTAGTCGACAGGAATGAAACGTGGTGGGTAGGTTTGACACTGTGAGACATGTAAACGATTCAAGCTCGGCCACGCATGTGATGAGTCATTCTGGCAGATGGGCTGCATGCATGCATGTCAACGTCGCCAAAGACTGCAATGGTGTCACTCCAGACTGTCATGGAGTGACTCAGAATGGCAGCAGGTCATCTTCAGCGACGAGTCCCGCTTTTGTCTTGGTGGANCACCCCTACCGCACCCTCTGCAGGAACTGTGTGAGGATATTCAAGCTGCATGGGATGGATTATCACAGGACACCATTAGGAATCTCTACAACTCCATGCTGAGATGTCTGGCATGTTGCGTTAGCAAATATGGCAGCCCGACGCCATACTGAGAGACACTACTTCTGTATGTGTAGCTCAATAAATATTGATCATATCAGACTAAATTTATCATCATTTATTGTTCCTGGTGACCTTTATCTTCCTGGGTGCAACTATTCTTTTGATGGTGAGAGTATTTACAGGTAAAGGCATTGGATAGACTCTATTTACACTACAGCTACATTCACATTATCAGGCTTATCAAGTGGTATTAATACAAAATTACATCTTTGATTGGATACATATCCAATTCATGGCCATGTTACCTTAATGCAAGTTGACAGATCAGCATTCAGGTTTGTTTTTCATTGCGCATGTACCATCATTCAATATTAAGATGTCTGTGTCTGAGGTTTAAGCTAATAGAAGCTGATGCACAACTTTTTTGTCTGACCCTTGTTTGCCTTTGTCTTGCTATAATAATGAACAGCTGAGAGCTGTTTAGAGCTTCATGACGAAGACTTGTTCTGCTGGATAGTTTGCTGTTCATGGCCCATTTGAACTATCCATGTTTGATTAGGATGTGCACATGCAGGTCATTTTTTATGGAGGCTTGTTCACAATAATGGCAGATTAAAGTCATATAACTACACAGATGTGACTCTGAACCAACTTGGTAGAAGGATCCTCATCATCGTTTACAATGAGTGGTAGTGAACATACAATGAACTACAAACAAATTTTATTTTTTAATCTGGTCTAATCTTGTCTCAGTTTCACCACTCCCAGTCCTGGAACACATA
>JAVGWN010002896.1:0-10727 GCA_034552555.1 Semaprochilodus insignis
TTCATAATTTTCTTTTTCTTCCTCCTCTTCTTCCTAGCTCCATGCAGTGTAATGGCCATATGCATTTGTATCCAGCTCCATCTTTAGTATCTTTTACAACAGCGCCCTCTATCCCTGGCCCCCGTAAACAGGTTTCTGCCTGTGTATTAATGTGCAGTATGCGTGTGAGTAACTGTACTCAGCATTGATTAATTGCTAATCTTTTTATTCATGAGGCTAGCGCTGTTTACAGTTCATATCATGGGAGCCAGTAATTCCGTGGCGGCTCCGGTTCGACCCATTGACATGTGTGACACGTTTCTGCACATAAACAATAATCCATCAGTAATTACATCAAGATGGCATTGTGATTGATTGCATCAAAGTGTGAAAATGGGCGTCTTGAAGCACTTTGTGACTTGTGATTTGTGCTATTTTACAGCCCGTGGACTTTGAAACCAAGCGCTCATACACGCTGAAGGTCGAAGCCACCAATCCATACGTCGACCCACGGTTTATCAGCTGGGGGCCGTATAAAGATACCACGATAGTGAAGATCGCCATAGAGGATGCTGACGAGCCTCCAAGCTTCATGGCTCCCAGCTACAACTTCGAGGTGGAGGAGAATGCTCCTGGGGGGACATTGGTGGGCCGCGTTCATGCCAGGGACACGGACATTGCCAATAACCCCATAAGGTAACTTCACACATTGGCATAAGAGGGAGAAAACTGTAAATTATTTCAGTTTCGACTGAAATCATTGCTTCCCTGACTTTCTTTCTGCCATAGATATTTAATCCCTCGCTACACGGACTTGGAGGAATTCTTCACCATCAGCCCCGAGGACGGCACAATAAAGACCACAAGGCCTCTGGACCGCGAAGCTCAGGCTTGGCACAACATCTCCGTCAGCGCTACAGAGATTGGTAGGGCTTTTTCTTCCTTCTTCAGGGTTTCTTAATGACAGAGTAGCTCCGAGTTCTTTTCATTCTTTCCCTTCCCCAACCAGCCAATCCTTTGCTCCGCCCGCTCCCGTGTGGTCAAGGCGTCTCTGGGCCTGAGCATGATTTTAGGGTAGACATCCGCAGACTGCCTCTTCAAACCACCAAATCATTCCCTTAGTTCTGAGCCGGTAATGCAGCTCGCCTCAAAAGGAAAAAAAAAACTATATTTACTTTCGCAAGCGCCCAATCCTCCACAGGGAGCCGCCAGGCCGCATTAGCATCCAGACTTTCAGATTTTCTGATTTTACTGTGCTTCTGCGTTTCTGTCGTGAGAGAGTTCCTCTTGTTCTCTTCCGCCCTCTGTGATAATTTGCCGCATCTAAAATTCATGTCTTGAGTTTCTGCCTGTCAAATGGCCCCCTTTTGTAATACGGATTGTGCTTTTGTCTGGAAACATGATATTGTTGTGTTCTACCGCCTTGATAAAGATAGCGGGGCTTGTAGGGGGAGTTTAGAAACTAAATTCTCCTTTATAGCTTCAGTCTATGTGACAGTTTTACTGACAGATTTCAAAGACATGGTTTTAATTTGCTTAAACAGAGGAAAGTGGGTGGGGCCAGTTTTAGTTGACACTTTTGCAAGGCCCCCCTCACCAGTGGTTTCTAGGTTTTCAGAGAGGTTATTACATACATAGGATTCCTGTATATACGCATATATGTATATTTATACTAAAGAGTAAAACCATGTATATGCATTTTGGTCTGTTTCATGTACATGAACCAAGAAAAATAACTTCAAATTACTCGTTAGAGTGAACAAAGACACATTGTGTAGTGCTACTAGCATACATTGTGGGTTACCGCACTGTTGCAACAATTGCTGCTGCAATGCAAACATAAACATTAGCAAATGGGACAAAACAATACAGATCTGTTGGTTCTATGCCACAGGAATAGCAACTTTCAAGTTCCATCTTAAATGGTCCAGCAGGCCAGTATGTAACTGCAGTACCTTTTAAGGTGGAACAGAAAAATACAGATAAGAAGCTGGCAGACAGAGTACCAACAATGTTTTTATGCAAGACACACACAGAACCGACTAAATCTCTTACTGTAGTTCCGTATCAGTTCTAATGTGTTTATGTTTCTTATTATTGTGGGGAAAAATAAATAAAAAGTTAACAATGAAGAAATAAATAAACTAGCTGCTCAAATAGAAACATGGCACTGTTTTTTTCAAATTCTGCTTTTGGGTTACTGAGCTTCAGGTGTTGTATTACCTGACTACACTAACCCAGAAGTCAGTGGAAGTCCTCTGAAGAACCAACGTCTGTGTGTTCTGATGTTGAAAGAAAAGCAATAAAAAAGTGAACCAACAGAGAAAAGTAAAGGACAGACTAGCCTTATATTCACACGGCTCGTATTCCAGCTGCGTCTGTAACTCTTCTTTGATTTCTGTTGTTTCGTTTCAGGCGGACATCACCAAGATGCAAAGGTGCGCGTCAACATCAAAGTCAAAGACGTCAACGACAACGCGCCGGAGTTCGCCACTCAAGAGGAAGTGCTAATGTGTGAAAACGTTACCCCCGGCACGGTAAGCCTGTTTACCTTTACATCCCATCCCTGAGCATTACGACAGGAGGTGTTAGTTCACTGAAGGTACAGAAAAAATAAATAAACAAATAAAGTGGAGTCTTGTGTAGGACAGGAATATTTCCTTTCTGCACTCCTCTGTAGCTGGAATAATAAAATTATTTTTCTTCACACCTCTCCTGCAAAAAGAAAGTAACACTTTGAATGTGGCATCTTTAAAAGGAAAGCAAAACTTCTCCAACATCTCAGGACCTTGGGGATTTGGATGTAAATTTATTCTGTGCTTCTGGGCCGTTGTTTTATCATATTTATTGCAAGTTAAGGCAATTTTCACTTTGGGATGGTGCCTGTGCTGCATGTGTGAGTGATTTTAAGGCTCTATAAATATATAAAAACTTCACTAACTCACTTTTTGTTTTATATTAAAGAGGTATTGATGTAGTATGTAAGCCTGGCTTACACAAGTTGGCCTGTTGGAATCATTGTGACACTATATATAAACTATGTATAAATGATAAAATTATAAAGTGTATTTTATTTTGCTAGAAATGTACTATAATATCAGGAAGCACTTTTCAAGGACATGATGGTTTTGCGTACTAAATACAAGTGCAATATATATACTCATCCTCAAAAAAATTAGTTGCACCCAGAAGGAAGTATCGGATTGCAATGCTCTCCGTAAGGAGGAAAAGTTCTGAAAACTTTTCACTGTTATGGGTGATATTTATTGAGCTACATATACCGAAGGAGTGTCTCTTAGTATGACATCAACTCGCCATGTTTCCTAACGCAACATGCCAGACCTCTTGACATGGAGTTGTAGAGGTGCCTAATGGTGCGATAATTCATCCCATGCAGCTTGAATATTCTCACACAGTTCCTGCAGATTTTGCAGTAGAGGGGGAAGTTGAGTGACACCAGGCCCTCTGGATGCATGATGTGTGATAACAACCAATAATCTTGGCGCTAATTGTCTCTAAGTCAAAAACGGGACTCCTCATGGAAGATGGCCCGCTGTCATTCTGAGTCACTCCATGACAGTCTAGCATGACGTTGTTGCAGTCTTTGGCGACATTGACATAATGTTAAGCACAGTCATCATAATGGTCTGCATGCATGTAGTCCTGCGTCATGCGGCCATCTGCCAATGGTGCTGGCACTAACAGGATGACTCATGGAGAGTATCACTGCTCAGTGAATGTTCGCAATCGTGGCTGTTGGGTCAGTCAGGTACAGCGATAAGGCCCGTTCTTGCTTATATCACATGCACGGCTGACCATGAAACTTGAATCATTTGCATGTCTCACAATGTCAAACCTACCTCCCAAATGTCATTCCTGTTCATTGAATCCTTCTTTTTTGATGATGAGTGTACATTTGAATGTACTAGAAATGTACTTTAATATTTACTTTAAGTATATCTTAGTGAGTTTTAGTGGCTAGTTAAGCTCCACCCATTCATAGCACCACAAACATTATAAGAGGACCTTTGGAACTAAATAAACAACTAAAAGTGCTGTATAGGCTCTTTACGTGTACTTCCTCTGACCTATCATGGCTGGATCACTTCCCCAGATCATAAAGACGGTGAGCGCGGTGGATAAGGATGAAATGGCCCACCGCCAGCACTTCCACTTCAGCCTTGCCCCGAAGGTGGCAAATAACCTCAACTTCTCTCTGAAGGACAACAGAGGTGAGTTCAGTGCAGAATCACATTTAGGTCCAGCCTGGCTGTAGACAGAGAAGGTTAGTAGCTCAGCATGGAGGCCAGATTAGATAGCTGCATGGCGCTCCTCCAACAAAATAAAGTGCTGCACTTTCTTACTTGCTTTGTAATAGTCATAGCAGTTAGCAAGTTTCAAATGTTGCTAATGTCCTCTGCTTGTTCAACATTTGCTGTGCACCTCTTATAAAATATGCCTTTATGTTGTGAATAAATGAAACATCAGTGATAATGACATTGAAACAGTGTGCTTAGATGCCTAAGACCTTTGATCGGCACTGTATGGACATTATTGACCATAATCTATGGACTTTTAAGCTACTATATTAGTTTGTAAACACTCTTTTCATCCTTATATAGATGACTATGTGTTATCTGCGGATATCACACAATGAGCTGGATTCACTGGTGTCTTTCTCTGTAATCACATCAGAGGCTGTGGGTTCACGGCTGAAGCCACACTAGCATGCTAGCATGATGATTAGCACTGGTCCTCTCACACTTTCCCTGGCACATAGCAGAGATTCTCCTCCCCAGCTGCTGTAGGGGCTCAGCGCCTGGCACAGCACACAGACCCCAGGGCCCAGCCTGGTGCCCGCTGTGCCCAGGCCAGGCGCGAGGAGCTCTGGTCGTGCCAGGCTGCGCTGGCACTGAGACGGAAAACTCTGGCTGCAGAGCTAAGGGGCGACACGGCACACTGCATGGAGCTCAGGCAGAAAAGAGTTTTAAGAGAAAAGAGAATAAGACAACTCAGCAGCTTTTTATAACTCGTCTAATCTATTTACTACCATTCAGCTGAATGGTATTCGTGTGTGAATGATCTAGAAGTAACCTCTATTAATTTTTATAGCTGAACATGCGCTCTCTTACTACGAATGTCATAATATTGTGATTATAATTGTCTAATTAACTCCATGCCGGATTATTATATGCAAGAAAATGAAGCAGACTTGTAGCTACATGCTTAAAAAATCATCAGTGAGCATGAAATGACCCGGCCTCAATTATAATTCAGTGACAGAGACAGTCAACAGCTGCTGCCTGTAATTCCACATAATCGCTGGTTGACTATTAGATGACATCTTGCTTAATAACATGCAGCCATTCAGAGGATTCTCATGTGAGCAGCTTCTCCACCAAGACACCACTTCTTTCACTCTCACATCATTCACTCTCACATCATTTACTATAACATCATTCACTCTCACTTCATTCGCTCTCATTAATTACACTTTCAAAGGAAATCACACATAAACTAAGCGAGAGAAAGAGAGGGAGAGAAGAAATAAGACTGAGAGAAAGTGACATAGACAGATTGAAGGAGTACAGAAAAAGAGGATGTGAAAAACAGGAGAGAAGGGAAGATAAAAAAGAGAGGAGAGAAATAGCAACAAAGATGCCTAAAAAAGAAAGTGAACAAGAGAAAAGAGCTAGAAGTAGAAAAAAAGAGAAGGAGAGAAAGAAAATAGAGTAAATGGAAGGCAGACAAAGATTAAGAGCAAGAAAAAGACTAATGGAGAATGGACAATAGAGAAAGTACAAGAGAGAGACCGAGGGAGAAAAAAAGAGACACAAGAGCATGTAAGAGAAAAAAGAGAACAAATGAGAAATAGAAGAGATGGAAACAAAGACAGAGATAGAATAGAGAGAAAACGAGAAGGAGAATAGAAAAAGAATAGAAAAGAGAAAGAAAGTGAGAGAGAGAAAAACAGAGTGAAAGAGATAAATTGGGAGAGAGAATAAAAGAGAGAGAAAAAAAAAGCCAGAGAGTGAGAGAGACGAGAGAGTGAGAGAGAGAAAGAGATGAGAGCTAGAGAGACAGACACAGAGAAAGAAATAGTGTGGGAGAGACAGAGAGAAATAGTGAGTAAGAAAGAGAGGGAGGCAGAGAGAGATATGAGAGAGAGAGAGAGAGAGAGAGATGAGAGAGATGGCTGTGTCTCCTCTATTTGATCTGCTTTAATGAGAGCGGAAATGAGCGCCTTTTTCACTGAGCCATTTCAAAAGCCAACAATATGAGGGAGACAGATTAGGGCGCTCAGATTGACTGGCTTTATCAGGGGCCAGAGGAGCCTTTCAAATGGACACCGATTTGAAGAGTTTTCACCCACTCGTTTATCTCTCCCTCCATTACGGCCAGTTCGGCATGGACCCCTAATGTCGCCTTATCATCGCAACTTAATGAAACCAGCCGCAGATTATACGACCTCATATTATATGCGCTCAGCAATGGCCATCACATCAACTGCATTTAAAAGAGGAAAAAATATCTATTTATGAGCGTGAGGGTCCAGACAGGATGTGCCAGATTTAGCCGCCACAGCAGCAAAAGATACTGGACACAGAATAAATATACTCATTTACCCCTTTACTAGAGACACCTACCTTGTGCTTCCACTCAGTGGCCAGTTTATTAGAAGCATCTACCTTGTGTTCCAACCAGTGGCCTCTTTACTAGAGACACCTACCTTGTGCTTCCACTAAGTGGCCACTTTATTAAAAACACTGACCTTGTACTTCAACTGGCCACTTTATCAGAAACACCTACCTTTTGCTTCCAGTTAGTGGTCACTTTATTAGAAACACCTACCTTGTGCTTCCACTAGCTGGCCGAATTATTAAGAACATCTACATTGTGTTCCAGTCAGAGGCTACTTTATTAAGAACACCTGCCTTGTGCTTCCACTAACTGGCCACATTATTAGAAATACCAACCTTGTGCTGCCACTAAATGGCCACTTTATTAGAAACACCTACCTTGTGCTTCCAGTTAGCGGCAACTTTATTAGAAACACCGACTTTGTACTTTAACTCTCCACTTTATCAGAAACACCTACTTTGTGCTTCTGGTAACTGGACAAAAAAAAATGTACATGGTATTTCTGATAGACTGATCACTTATGGCTTTGGTTGTATGTTAGATGTTTTTGATACAATGGTGGCTAAATGCAGTTTAAACGAGGAGAGACCCCACAGGAACCGAGTGACGTTCCTTCCGCAGTGCTCAGCATGAGCTGTTTACTGCTGAGAGTGGCTTGAAAAGGCTCCTTCAACAGTGTATAAGAAGTGGTGCCCCACAGGAGCACTCTATGTGACTGCACTCATGGTAATCTTGCAGTCAGAATATGATATAGCATTTTGAGTGTAGGTGAGACTGAGAGAGCCTTTGCTTGGTGTCACGCCATATGAGCGCTGAAGGCATGTCATTAGAGGCCTTTACGCCGCAGAGGCCTAGGACAGTGATGGGAGAGAGAGAGAGAGAAAGGGAGGGAGGGAAAATTACTGAAGCCACAGGGTGACTAAATGAACTCACTCCATCTCTGCTCCGAGCGTGACCTTGCGCACAGGGAGGTGTGTTCGTGCTTGAGCTGATCTCTGGCCTTCACTAAAGCCACCTCCACCTCCACTTCCACTGCGGCTCTGATTACACCTCCAGCAGCAGATAGATGTCTGTCGTATTAAAGACAGTTTAATACAGGCTTGTTCTCACCTTACTATTCTCTCTCTGCTGCTTCTGCTTTATCTTCTGGTTATGAACAGCAGACCGAACCTCACAGCTGTCACAGTATTGCCATAAGAAAATCTCATAACTCAGGAACCTCATAATGTTTCTGTTTGCACTGTTTGCAAACGGAAGCTGCCCTTTATGCTATGTTCATGTTTGCTGTGACAAAAATGTCATTCTGCACCTCATAGCAGTACAAACATTGTCTCAATGACTGTGTTACCAGTGAAACTGAATGACAATCAAAGGAGAGCTTTGTAGGTTGTTTATTTAAGGTGGAGAAAGGCAAAAGGACGCTCTGTGTTCTTTTATTTTTGCTGTATAATACTAGGTTTGTCCGGAACTCAACAATGAGATGTTTGGCATCCTAGAATAATCAACATCCAGTTTATTGCACCGCATTGGAATCACTGCAGTTAGTTGCGGCAGCAGACTGTTTCTTTGCGGCTCCATTGAAAACAATAGTATATCCTGTTTGCCATCGTCCGTCTACTGCAAACACGTGAACACAGCATTATACTTCGTTGACATTTTGAGGTTCCTTTTTATTCCCAATCATAGGAAAAAATCTCAATGGTGGAAACATTCTCAAAATCAGTTCCTGATGGGGTCACCATCTATTGTGGTATAGCTATACATTACAGATGTGCATCTCCATCACTGAGGCTGCATTTCGATGCAACGGATGTGCTGACGTTTGCGTTCATCTCTTTGTCCATCCACAGATAGCACGGCCAACATCATGGTGATTCGGAGGGGCTTCAGCAGGATGACGCAGGACGTCTATGAGCTCCCCATAGAGATCAACGATAATGGAGTTCCTCCAATGATCAGCACCAACACACTGATAATCCGTGTATGCAGCTGTGACAGTAAAGAAACTATCCTGTCCTGCAACGTGGAGCCATTTGTCCTGCCTGCTGGACTCAGCACTGGGGCCCTGATAGCCATCCTTGCCTGCATCGTCATTCTATTGGGTAAGACTTTCTACAGCAAAGATTCATACTTCTACTTTAATATATATTATTACCATATGTTATTACTATATTATTATCATATACCACTATATACTACTATTATTATTGTTTATATATTTATATTATAGATTTATATTATTATTATCATAATTTTTACTATGAATGTGATAGAAGGATAAAATAATTATTATATAAACATTGAGTTTCATTCTGCTGTCATTTGAGGTGAAATAGGTGAAATAGGTAAGGCCAAAACAAAGACTGCAAGACAAAAAAAGTCCCATTATGGTTCAAAATTCTATTAAATTTCATGGTCAAATTAAAGTTTCCTCTCATTCTGATCTTGCCATACTATTCACTATTCAGTATAGTAAAGGATACCAGGGATAGCTTCCCAAACTAACTTACTGCATTTATTTGTTTAATTCTTGCTAATTTACTGATGAATGGGTTTGTTGTTAAGACAATTAAAAGCATATTGATTGCTATTTTAATTTTTATTTTGCATAAAAGTGAAGACATACACTTGCAAAATACAGCTTGTCCTAGATGCTGGGAACCCCCTAATAAATCTTTTGGGATGCCTGAATGTCTCAAGATCAAAATTCTAAAGTGTCCCTGAAAATGAATTGAAAATAAAAAAAAGTTATGACACTATGATGTTCAATAGTGAAAATAGATGCTCAAACACAGATTCAGGATAAGTTCAAAGTAGTCAAGTTCAAAACAGTCAACTTCTGTATTTTTAAGTAACTACAGCTGCAGCACTAGTCTGCCTCAGGGTGGCGCTGTTGCAAATTGGTTCCCTCAGTTGTTCCTCCCATACTAGCAATTGTAACTATGCTCAGGATACATCAAGTCAAGCCTGCTGGACAGACAATTGGCTATTAGCCTTAGCTGAAGTTACAGTATGTTTATAGCAAACATTCTGCCTTTTTAGTTGTGTGATCTAGAACATCCTGTGCACGGTAGCCTTTCTGCATAACTCAGGCTCTTTGTCTTTACAGCAATCGTGGTGCTGTTCGTTGCACTGCGGCGGCAGAAGAAGGAGCCGCTGATAGTGTTTGAGGAAGAAGACATCCGTGAGAACATAATCACCTACGATGACGAGGGCGGCGGCGAGGAGGACACAGAGGCCTTTGATATCGCCACCCTGCAGAATCCGGATGGCGCCAATGGCTTTCTGCCACGCAAGGACATCAAGCCAGAGTTGCAGTACCCTCTGAGGCCCGGCATGAGGCCAGTGGCTAACAGCGTCGATGTGGACGATTTCATCAAAACAAGGATTTCTGACGCGGACAACGACCCGACCGCTCCACCGTACGACTCCATTCAGGTCTACGGCTACGAAGGCCGAGGCTCCATCGCAGGTTCTCTCAGCTCTTTGGAATCAGTTACCACAGATTCTGACCTGGACTACGACTACCTCCAGAGCTGGGGGCCGCGCTTCAAAAAACTCGCCGACCTTTACGGCACCAAAGACTCGGCCGACGACAACTCCTAACGACCACTTTTCGGGGTTTTTATTTTTTGTCAACTCTTCTTACACCTCGCTCCCATCACTTCCACTAACTATGTGTACTGTGTGAGGTTTACTATAAGTATTCCACGAGTTCATTTACTATTTATAGTAAACTTTTTAGGTCGTTTTGTTCGCTTGTTTCGAGTATACGCGCCGGTATACCACATAAACGGTAGGAGATCATTACGTGTAGGGTACGATCAGAAAATGAAGGAAGTTTAAGGAAGTAGAAAATATGAAAAAAAGAAAAAAAAGAAAAAAAAAATCACAACCTTGTGGGATGTACGGAAATGCAAACGCAACGTATTTCACTTCTTTCTTGTATGTAAGGTGGGTCACCAGAAGACATGGAAATGCTGATACTGTGAATGAGCTCACAACGGAGAAAAACAGTTGCCTTATTAACGTAAAACACCAGAAAAAACGTCAGCAAACTCAGACTTTGTCCCTTCTGTAGCACCTCCTACTGGTCGTCGGGGGAT
>JAVGWN010002897.1:0-10726 GCA_034552555.1 Semaprochilodus insignis
TTTTCAGCAGAATTGGATACAGGTTAAGTACAGGAATTTTTGTAAGGAACGCTTTATAGAATTTTCATCCACTTTATTGCACATTCAGATATTAAAAAATCTGCAAACATTGCATGTTTTGTTCACAATAGAATATAGAACACATATAAAATATTGAAATGAGACATTTTACCATTTCATGAAAATTATTCACTCATTTAAAACTTAATGGCAGCAGCACACCTCAAAAAATTTGATGTAGGAAAACAAAATGCTGGAAGGTAAGAAACAGTCACATGACTGTTTATAAAAAGCATTTTAGAGAGAAAAAGTCTTTCAGAAGCAAAGATAGGCAGATGTTTACCAATCTGTGAAAAACTGTGAATAACATATGGGTCTATGAGACTTGCAAATCACTGTATTCTGTTTTTATTTACAGTTATTTAAATGTATGCCTTTAAGCTTGAGCTGTTGCCTTATCTAGTCAACTAGCTGACTGGTGGTGGGTTTTTTAATTGACTTAAATTCTATCAGTTCTGTTCTTTCTATATCTGAAAATTCAGAAATTATAAAAAAAATCCCTCATACTTATTGGAAATCAAATTCACAGATACACAATATTTTTTCCTGAAGTACAATTAGCATATTTGAAATAGCCAAGACAATGTACAATTTAAGCACACATTTTAACAGATTGTTTATGTGGAATGACTCAGTAAATATAGAACAGGAATGCTATATTGTTAAACCATTGCTTCTGATCATGTGACATTTGTAATGTGAGTTTGGAGTTTGGGATGACTTCCACTGTCTTATATCAGCAGTGTCCTACCCACCATAGAGCCATTATGATCTACCAAGATTCACAAACGGCATAGCCAGGCCTAAGACAATCAAGTACATATAAGCTAGTCAAATAAGCACATAATATACAGTTATGTAATATAGCAACTATTAGCAGATACTGCATGTATATATACATACACTCATCGTCAAAAAAACAGTTGCACAAATAGTTGCACCCAGAAGGAATCAACCAACAGGAATGAAACTTGGTGGGTAGGTTTAATCTTGAGACATGTGAATGACTCAAAGTTTAACGCTCAGCCGCACGTCAAATAGGCTGTACCTACTGAACCAACAACCACGATTGCGCACATTCAGCGAGCAGTGATGCCCTCCATGAGTCACCCTGTTAGTGCCAGCACCACTGGCAGATGGCTGCATGATGCAGGACTACATGCACGCAGATCATTACGACAACTGCTCTTAACACCCTCTCAGTGTCACCAAACACTGCAATGGTGTTGTGCCAGACTATCATGGAGTGACTCGGAATTGCAGCAGGTCATCTTCAGTGACGAGTTCTGCTTTGTCTTAATGGAGACTGTTGGGGATGCTCTAATAGACAGAGGTGGCAAAAGTACACAAGTACCTTACTCAAGTAAACGCACAGGTAACATAAGCAAAAAAATACTTCAGTAAAAGTCGAAGTATGACTTAAATTTTTGACTGAAGTATGAAGGTACTGACTCAAAAATCAACTAAAAGTAAAAAAGTTTTTATTTAAAAATTATTCCTAATTCATTTTTAAACATGATATGTTTTTATTGAGGGTTAAATCTGCACATCTATGAATATGCATACCGTGTGATTTATAGTAGACCTTCATGCCTCATTCAGAATTTGAAATGGACATTGCTGGAATCTCTAAGAAAGAATGTTAATTTTCATTTTAGCAGTCAATACCGAACGCCAGACCAGATGATTCACTTATGTAAGACAAGGGCCATTGTGGGACCTTTTCAGACCAGGAGCTACATATCATCACATCAGACTACATTCCTAGCAGCAGTACAGTCCTCACTCTACATATACCAAACACCCTGATACCAAACAACAACAACCAATCAGAAATCTGGATTTACATACACGTACTGGATTCACATCGATATCACCTGGCCGCTCATCACAGACACCTTGTCCAGAGAAGTCCACAGATAAGTTAACATTAGACAGTTAGACATACACAGTTAAAGATGCACACACTAATAAACACATACAGCTTAGTGCCGCAGCAGACAGACCCATAAAGAGGACATGAGAGTTACATCAGTTACCTCCAACAGCTGATGTGAAAATACAAGAGAAAACACAGCAATCCTCAACACCCAGATCTAATCACTGTAGGCCAGCACTACCACAGTGGCCATAGGAGTATGTTTGTCACTTCCACTAAAAACCCTTTGGTATCTTCACAAAGCCCAACCAGCTCCTGTAGTAAAGCAGCGCTATAAACCGGGTCATATTGTGTTCAGATTCACAATCGGGCTGAATTCGACTTAGTGAGCTATCTAGTCTGAATTCAGTCTCTTATTCGAATTTCCGTTCCACCTTAAAAAGTCATGCGGATACGCAGCGCCGGTCTACTCATCTGAACGTGACTGCTGTATTATTTAAGGTGGAAATGAAAGCTACCTTAATATTCACTGAATCCACTTTATGAATCTTGGTTACAGTTAGCACACCAGGGCTGTAACAGTAGAGGCGGGGGTCGCTGGTTTAACCCCTATATTCCAGATATAAACTCGGGGGTAACATCTGTATAGGGTTCTGGTGTTTACGTGTGTGAGTTTACACATTAGCTCACAGCAAGCGAATTAAAACACCTTGGTGGCACAAATATAAAAAGGCAGATGTTATGAACTTTTTCATCACACAGCTTCATACAGCCAATATGAGGTCACTTGTCTTCCTTGTGCTTCTCGGAACTGCTTTTAAGTATCACATTTACCAGTATCAATACTTGTCAGTCAATATACCGAATTTCAGTGTTTCCTCTTCACTCGGAATTTGCTTGCTTGCTGTTTTGGTGCAGTTGCTCTGGAGGATGACAAGATTGTTGGAAGATATGAGCCAGGACAAAAACCACAGAGCTGACGGACCCAACGTTGCAGAGGGCAAATATTTCACAGAGGAAGAAAGCCCACTGGTGGAGGGAGAACCCCCATGTGAGTACCAAAACCTAGTCGCCACCAACTCGCACAGGCCAGAGCAAAAAGCAGAGTCCAAGAAACCAACAAGAAGAGGCAAGCTCAAATGGCCAAAATCAAGCGAGACAGAAGTATGGCGAACATTGGATACCGACCTGGGTAAGATACTGGAGGGATCGTTGCGAGGAGGGGTGGAATCCAAACTTAACCAGATTAGAGACATACTATACCTTGCCTGCAAGGACAGGTTCGGCGAAATGACTCCCAACCAGAGGACCACTGAAAGAGTAAAGGGAAGGAGGGAAAAGGAGATTGACCATCTAGTACAAAGGCACCGACAACTTCGGAAGAATTGGAGGAAGGCGGTGCTGGTAGAGAAAGAGGGCTGAAAGCCTTGTGGGAGGAGATCAGGAAAAGGCTGTCTAAGCTTCGCAGAGCTGAACGTATCCGCAAACGCAGCAAACGGAAACAAAAGAACAAGCCAGCTTCTTTAAAGATCCTTTTAAGCACACTAGGCAGCTATTGCAGGAGAAGAAGACTGGCAAGCTCGAAACCACCAGGGAGCAGCTGGAACAGCACATCAGAGAACAGTACAGCGACCCATTAAGGAACATCCCATTAGGAACACTAGGGTACGTGCCCAAGCCTGCACCTCCGACTACTGCGTTCAACTCCATGCCCCCTAAGCTCAGTGAAGTCAGACAAGTTGTGGAGAAGGCAAGGTACTCGTCAGCACCAGGCCCCAATGGAATCCCCTACAAGCTCTATAAAAACTACCCCAAGGTACTTGAGCTTCTGTGGTACCTTATGAGAACTGCCTGGAAAAAGCAACTCATTCCATCTGAGTGGCAAAGAGCTGTAGCGGTTTTCATCCCCAAGGAAGCAAACTCCAAAGACATCAGCCAGTTCAGAAACATCACTTTGCTGAATGTGGAAGGCAAAATCTTCTTCTCAGTGCTGGCCACTACCTGGATGAGAACGACCACCTACCTGCTTGAGAATGGCTACATAGACACCAACTGCCAGAAGGCAGGAGTCCCAGGCTTTCCAGGCTGCATAGAGCACTCTACAATGATCTGGGACCAGATCCAGACGGCCAAGCGGGAGAAGATGGATCTGCACGTTGTCTGGCTTGATCTTGCAAATGCATATGGATCAGTCCCACATCAGCTGATCAGCAATGGATTTCCTCTATATGCACTCCTACATTAAGAGCATGGTTATAATAATAATAATAATAATAATAATAATAATACTTTATTCTTGTATAGCGCTTTTCACAAACCCAAAGACGCTTACAATCTTGGTCGAGACAGAAATGCACAAGTGTCACACAACAAAGAAAAAAAGAGACAGAGCATTGATAACAACAAAGACATACAGAAACACAATAGACAACAGTAGGTTGTGACCTACTTCGATGACCTGCAGATGTGTTTTGCCCTCCAAGATTTTACCACCGAGTGGCAACAGTTAGAAGTGGGAATCGCAATGGGGTGCGCCATTTCTCACATTCTGTTCGTGACATCCTTCGAGGTAATTCTCATTGGGGCAAGACAGATGGATGGAGGGATTAAGCAACCCTCTGGACAGAGGCTACCCCCACTGAGGGCGTACATGGATATCAGCAGCCTCCTTCAGACAGCAGCATGTACATCAAGACTGCTGAAAAGGATGGATGAGTTGATGTTGTGGGCACGAATGAAGATCAAGCCATCAAAATCACGGAGCCTGTCTCTCAGAAGAGGAGTTAAAAATGATAGCACCATCTTCATCGTAGGGGGAGAGAGAATCCCAATCCTATCTGAGAAACCCTTTAAAAGCCTGGGGAGGCAGTATACAGCAGAACTTACAGACAAACAGATGGGGGAAATTATGATGAAACAGCTCTTAGAAGGCCTGACAAAGATCGATCAAAGCCAGCTACCAGGGAAATACAAGGTCTGGTGCTACCAATTTACGCTCTATAGGAGGGTGATGTGGCCACTAAAAATGAGCGCGATCCCTTCATCCACTGCAAGTAAGATGGATGGGAAAGCCAACTCATTCATCCGAAAGTGGCTGGGGCTGCCACGGTGCCTCTCTGAAACAGGCCTCTTTGGAAGAAACATCCTTCAGCTGCCGCTCCAATCCATCAGTTTGGGCTACAAGCAGGAAAAGACCAGACACGTTCTCGAGTTGAGAGAGTCCACTGACCTGACTGTAAGGAACGCAAAAGCCAAGGTTCTGACAGGCCGGAGGTGGAACGCCCAAACCAAGGTCGACCAAGCCAGCAGTCGTCTACAACATCAGGAAATTGTTGGCAGAGTCCAGGTAGGAAGAGCAGGGCAGGGTGGGGAGAAGCACCATGGTTCTGGTTTAAGGCCAACCGCAAAGAGAGGAAGGAGATGCTGGTGGTGGAGGTGACTAGAATGGAGGAAGAACGCTATAAGATCAAGGCCGTGTCGCAGGGCCGACAGGGAAGCTGGACAACCTGGGAGGGAGTGGCCAACCGAGACATCAGCTTGTCAGACCTGTGGAAGATCCCACAGGCAAGGCTCAGCATCCTCATCTGCACAACCTGCGACATGCTCCCCTGTCCTCGGAACCTTCACCAGTGGTTCGGGGGGAAGAATTCTGCACACTCTGCAGTACCCTTAATGCAAGCCTTCAGCACATATTGGCAGGCTGTAAGGTCACGCTCTCCCAGGGACGCTACAGGTGGCGCCATGATCAGGTCCTGAGGAGCTAGCCGAGGTGCTGGAGGTGCGTCGACAGGGCAACAAAGGGTTAATGCCAGCAAGGAACCTCAACCAGATAAGTTTTGTTGCAGAAAGTGGAAGGAGGGAAAACATCAAGCCAAGAGAAACTGTCAACCATACGCCTTTTGAGGGATGTAGGAGTGACTGGAGGGAACCTAAAGAAGGCAGTCAAAGAGCTAGCAGAGGAGGCTGAAAAAGGGAGCTTTTGGCTCTGGCTGAGGAGAAGAGACAAGTCCTGGGGGAAGAACAACTAACCCCGACAACAGCTGTGTAACATCAGCTGCAGGGAGTGACAGGGAGACGTCTCTGGTACTGCTCCGCCACCAGGAGACGTTCCAGGATTAAAGGAGCGAAACGTTAATGAATGGTGGTTCTTGGCTGATGACCCTGCAGCAAACCCATGGGCACTGGAGGACCTACTCCCAGCCCTGGCAGGTGTCTCTGAACATTGGCTATCACTTCTGCGGTAGATCAACAAGAAGTGGGTCGTGTCTGCTGCTCACTGCTATAAAAGGTAAGTGATATCTAATAGTTATTAGGCCAATCATTACAGGACCTTTTTTTTTATAAACTAGTACTTAAGTCCCTTCTGTACTTAAGGCCACAGAGCTGTAATTGCGGTTGAAATGCCTATAGAAATTAGGGAAACCAAGAAATCTCTGTAAGTCACAAACAGAATTGGGTTTAGGCCAGTTAGCCATGGCCTCTACCTTACAGTCATCCATAATAACACCCGCAGGACTGATGACGTAGCCTAAAAACGAGGTCGAACCCAAATGAAATTCACACTTCTCTCCCTTGATGTATAGCTGATTCTCTAGGAGATGGGAGAGAACCCCCCAGACGTGTTGGACATGAGTAGGCAAATCGGGGGAGTATATCAGAATGTCATTGATATAGGCGATAACAAACAGACCTAACATATCCCGGAGAACGTCATTTATGAAAGACTGGAAGACTGAGGGGGCGTTCCTCAACCTGAAGGGCATAACCAAGTACTCGTAATGTCCCCTAGTGGTGAGGAAGGCTGTCTTCCACTCATCATCCTCACAGACACTGACAAGATTGTAGGCGCTGAGTAAATCCAATTTCGTAAAGATGGTAGTGCCTCAGAGTTGCTCAAGCGCGACAGGAACAAGGGGAAGCGGATACGGAAAGTTGGTTTGGTGATAGAATTTAGACCATGATAGTCAATGCACGGCCTGAGACCACCGTCCTTCTTTTTAACAAAAAAGATGGATGGGCGAATATAATCCTGGGATAGGGCCTCCTGTATTTATTCCTCTATGGCTTTGTCCTCTGCCTGGGTGAGAGATAGACACGGAATTTAGGAGGAATTTGATTGTTGAATAAATCAATAGCACTATAATAGACCCGATGCAGTGGCAGTTTAGTGGCATTGGCCCTTTTAAAAACCTCTGCTAAATCGGAATACTCAGGAGGAATACACACAGGAGACTGATCTGGGCTTTCAATGCAAGTGGAAGAAATATAGACATGGGGAAAAAGAAGGCAGTGATTAAAACAGTGAGGCGACCAGGCTATAATCTCCCTCTCAGACCAAGAAATTGAGGGGTCATGGGTTTTTAACCTGGAAAGACTGAGAATGACAGCATACTCGGCCGAGTCCAAAACAAAAAACTGGATCTCTTCAGAGTGAAGAGCACTAACGTCCATAGTAACGGGATCGGAGATTCTGGAAATGACCCCCTTGCCCTTGGGGTCCCCGTCCACTGCAGACAGACGTAGGGACTGTTTGACAAGCAGTTATAGCTGTCTGGTTTCCTGACTGTGGATGAAGTTACCCTCCGCTCCAGAGTCTATCAGGGCTGCAAATACACAGGAATATTTCTGATAATGCAGGGTCACGGGAATCATCAAAGACATCGTAACCATCCCCCGCATGGGGCTACTCACCACAGTGGTGTGTGAGGTGGTGATCACACCTTTGCTCGGGGAAGAGTCCTTGAGGTCTTTGGGGACGAGCATCACAGTCACGGAGAAGGTGGCCTGCTGAACCACAGCAGAGGCAGAGGCCTCTGCGAAGTTGGCAAAGCCTCTCCCCTGTAGACAGCCGGGAAGAATCCACCTGCATGGGTTCCTCAGAGGTGTTCTCGGGAGTAGCTCTGGGGGCCAGGTGGGTGCGTGGGAGCACCGTGGAAGACGGCTGCGTCTGGTGGGCGCTCCCGGCGGGGACCTGAGCTCGCTCAGTGCTTAAGGTGATCGAGCCTGATGGTGAGAGAAATTAGTTCCTCCAGCGTCAAACCGTCATCCTGGCAGGCCAGCTCCTTACGGATGTCCGCATTAAGTCCATTCCGGAACACCGTAAGCAGCGCTGGTTCGTTCCAGACACTTCCGGCCGCCACGGTGCAGAAATCCGGCACGTAATCCGCAACCGTCCGAGGCCCCTGGTGGAGCGGGACCAGGAGCTCACCGGCTACTCTGCCCTCATTAGGATGGATACTGCCTTAAAATCCTTAATGAAGTTCTCATAAGTGTTATGTTCATAGGCGGACCAAACAGCAGTGGTCCAGTCCAGAGCTTTGCCGGTGAGACAGGAAACAACAAAAGAAATCCGAGCCAAGTTGGAATTGGGAGGAGAGTTAGAGAAGTAGATGGAGCACTGAAGGAGGAGACCGCGACATAGCGGCTGGTTCCGATTCATCAGCAGGCGAGATACTGATCTGAGCTAGTTGCGCAGAGATATCACGCAGATCGGCGGATAGCTGCGATAACTGGGTATGTTGTTGCGTTTGCTGTTGTGCTAGCTTACCCACAGAGTCGGTGAGAGAACCTAAAAGCTGATTGTGTTGGCCTAGAAGCCGACCTTGATTACTCACAGCTTGGTGCAGGTCTTTTAGCTCTGCCATCATGAAGTAGGCAAAGTTTTTTTGTCAGGGACAAAGAACCAGGACCGACGTGCGCACTGCTAAAAGTCCGATGGGTTTTATTAAACAGTCGAGTAATTGAGCACAGCAACAATACAGGAACAAACATGGAGGGAGAAGGCAAGATCGAAGTCAAAGACAGGCAGAGGTCAAAACCAGGGTAGACAAGCAGCGAGGTAGACAAGTTGGAGGGACTAGGCAAGAGAATGAATGAATGAAGGAAAGAGAGGTTGAGAGCCAGAGAGAAGTCAAACAGAGAAAGGCCGACAAGGGAATAAGCAAAGAGAAGGTCCAAAACAAAAGGAGTCAAAAGCCAGAGTAGAAATATACAGGATACAAACGCTCACAATTGCAAACAATGTTTGGCAAACTTCGCAACAAGGAAGTGTTTGACAGGGGCATATATACTGGGGCTAATGGGCTTCAGCTGTTAGTACTCTGGAGACCTGGAGCAGAGCTGGTTGGTCGGCTGGGGACATGTGGGTGTGACGTCATAGTGCAATGCCCTCTGGGAAGTCCGGGGGAGCCGGGAAAACCGTGACAATCGCTGACAGAATTGCCAGTTACTAAATCTGAAGCTACCTCATACAAGGCAACTCCGTAGAATGACTCAATTGTAATAAATAATAAAAAAAATCTAAAGTTTGCCGTTTGACTCTTTGAATTGGATACAGGCTACGTACAGGAATGTTTGTAGGGAACGCTTTATAGCATTTTCATCCAATTTTTTTATGATCAGCACTTTATTGCACAGTCAGGTATTCATCATAGATGACATAGACAATGCTTACTTATCCATAACGTCAAGCCAAAATGTTAAAATGAAAAACAATTACAATAAAGTAATGTTGAAGACAAACAAAATATACAAACAGGGATGTTGGGATGCTGTAAAATGGAAATAAATGTAAATAAAAACAGAATGTAATGTTTTGCAAATCTGCAAACATTGCATGTTTTGTTAATAACAGAATATAGAACATATATAAAATGTTGAAAGTGAGACATTTTACCATTTCATGAAAATGATTGACTCATTCAAAACTTGATGGCAGCAATGCATCTCAAAAACATTGAGACGGGAAACAGAATGCTGGAAAGTAAGTGGTACTAATAAAAAACAGCTAAGTCACTAAGTCACATGACTGGGTATAAAAAGCATTTTAGAGAGGCATTCTCAGAAGCAAAAATGAACAGAAGCCAAATGTGTCTAAAAACTGTAGAAGAATTTCAGAAAAACTTTCCTCAATGTAAAATTGTTAAGACGTTGGATATCCCACCTACTGATATCTACAGTACATAATATCATCAAAAATATTCAGAGAATCTGTTGAAATCCCTGTGTGTCACGGACAAGGCCAACAGCCAATATTGAATACTCATGACCTTCTAGCCCTCAGGCGGCACTGCATTAAAAATAGGCCTGATTCTGTGCTGGAAATCACTGCATGTGCTCAGGAACACTTCCAGAAATCACTGTCTGTGAACACAGTTGGCCATACAATCCACAAATCACAGTTAAGGCTGTATCATGCAATGAATAAGCCATATGTACTAAACCAAATGAACTGAGGCAAAATGGAAAACTGTTCTGTGGTCAGATGAATCAAAATTTGAAATTCTTTTTGGAAACCACAGATGCAGTGTCCTGCGGATTCAAGAGAAGTGGAACCATCCAGCTTGTTAGCAGCTCAAAAAGCCTGCATCTCTGAGGGTATGGGGTTGCATTAGTGCCTATGGCATGATCACCTTACACATCTGGAAAGGCACTATCAATGCTGAACATTATAAAGAGGTTTTAGAAGAACATATGCTCCCATCCGGACAACGTCTCTTTCAGGGAAGGCCTTGCATGTTTTAGCAAGATGATATGACAATGCTAAAATATGGGTCTATAAAATTTGCAAATCTTTGCATTCTGCTTTCATTTAAATGTATTTACATTTTGGGGTTGTAGATAGGAAAGAGCCACTAATACGCCACCCTTCTAAATAAATATATTTAGCATATATTTTTGAATTTGATTGATAAATCTCATAGTGAAATAAAGAATGAATCACTTTGAACAACTATACCATAATATTATCTGCTGGACCGTAGTTACTCCTGTTCCTCCATAGTTTTC
>JAVGWN010002898.1:0-10726 GCA_034552555.1 Semaprochilodus insignis
CTCTGTCTCTCTCTCTCTCTCTCTCTCTCTCTCTCTCTCTCTCTCTCTCTCCCTCTCTCCCGCTCATATTCAGGCAGACACTTTTGCTAAATTGATTTTGCACATTGACTGGTAATTTTGCACTAGATATAAAGGGAGCTCTATTTTTCTATCACAGTGAGAATGAATTTGCCCCGCAGGTATTTGGAGACACTATTGTTCAGGAATTAATTGGAGCGAATGTTTTCTTTTGAGTCGCATGTTCTGACTTTGCCTGGGATCTCTCTCTCTTTTTTTTCTTTATGATGTTCTTCTGCCATGCACTCAATACATTTTTTTTTATTGAGATTAAAATGGAGTTTATCATCTTTGGCAGAAGATTACATAGTTTTGTTCAAAGCTTGATATGGATGGTTAAGTTTAATTTCATGCCCTCCCCCATTGAATGTAATGCACATGTTTGGACTTGTATGTAGCTATTAAGACTTGAAAATATCTTGTGCTACCACATTATTTAGAAATTTAAAACTAAGCTGTCTACTCAGCTGTTTTTTCTCCTTATGTCTATGCGCAGGCATAACCAAAACTACCAGAAATGCAACCTTAAGGTGTTTAAGAGATCTGTGAAGATATGTTTATCTTCTGTGGCCTCTCGTACTGTACTCACAAATATGGAGCGATTCTCATTTACACACAATAGAAGCATATTGAATTAAGCCCACACCGATTCACTCATGCCTGCGATTTAGGGCCGTAAAGATTTTAATGGCAGCCAATAGCCATTAACGGTATAGCTGAAAATACACAGATGATTGCCCATAGATCATTAATGACGGGAAATCTATCTCTTCCTTCCTGCATCTAACTGTCTATCCTTCTCTCATCTCTTTCTCATTCAATCCATTTGTGTCAGTTCTCCAGCAGAATCATCCTTCTTGCCTGCTACTGTCATATGTGCTTCAGCCATTAAAGTATGAGTCTACGTCATCAGATCTTTACGAACATGGGGACGGGACCAGGTTTAGGGAATGCAGGACGCAGGTCACCTATGTAAGTAACATTTAACAATTAAAAATAAAACTTGCCCTAAAGGTACTCAGTCAGGGAATGTTTGTTACATGAATGTGGCTAACTAGTATTAATAGCTTATACCCAGCAAAACCAACATTGTGTCAGCTGTATAGCTAGATCATCACACAGTTGCCTCAAACTGTGTAGATTTGTTAAGGTTGGTAAATTAATAAAGCATTTAAAAGCATTCAAATTTTTATGGGGGTGGATTGTATAACTGTATTGATTGGAGGGCTAAGTGATAACAGTGTGTTAGAATTGACCCCATAATGTGAAGGCTACTTAAGTCTGGACACACCTCACTGTCATTTGATTAAATGCTTGAAAATGGTGATGTTACAGGCATCCAGAGGATGATTTATAGTGTAGTTGTGAATTCTGTGACATGTACTCATGATTCAAAAGTTACTCACACAGGACTATAATAACCTTCATTGTAAATATCAAGAGATGGGTCTGTAGGAATTCCGAAGATGACCAAAACCATATATATATAGAATACATATACATAAAAATGCATGTTTGTGTCATATTTTATCCCACACTCCTCCACTGGTATTATCTGTGTAAAATCCTTTTGTCCCTAGTAATAGTATCTATGTGATCGAGGATCAGTAGCAATGCAAGCAAGTTTAAAACTGAGGAATCAAACATGTCTTGGCTGATCTACATGTGGAACAAATGGAAAATGATTTAACTTTGATTTTCCTTTAGGGAAAACTTTCTATATGTGCATTAGAGTTAGAGTTAGAGGCAGTCATCAGAGACCTGGGGAGACAGGGGACTGGTAACAGGTATTGAATTCCAGTAGAATTTTCAGACAGCTTTTCTGGACCCTGCCTGATTATTTCCTCAGGTAGGATGGTGGAGGCTAGAGGGCCGCACACCGCTATTGTTCAGGTTTTTACTTCTCTTTGTAAGCTGACCATGTGAATGCCTTATTACATGCCCTCACACACGCACATGTATGTGCACATAAGACTCCTCCTCCCATATCCCTTGTTATTCTAGTTTAGTACAGCAATCAAGCAGAGCTTGCCAATAAAGTTTATTGTACAGAGCTAAGTGTCAATATCTTCAGCACCCCTGGTCCAGGGTGGCAGTAATTAAAATGCCACAGAGAGCGTGGGACAGGCATGAAAATTTGATGGCAAATTGATTTCTGGTTCATCTTGAAATTTGTCCTCAGCTGGACTCGATACTCGTGGCTCGTATGCAATGGCTTTTGTCAAGAGAGACTGTCAGCGATAGGGCATAAAGACTGTGGACTGCATGATAAACACAGCACACACACACACCCCAACACACACACACTTCTTACAATTCTGTGCACCTTTCTTTGTAAAGAACAGTAGATCAGCCTTATTGTCATGCTATCTTCTATTCAAACCACATTGTTCACCCACTTTGCCAGTCTATATAAAATGTATTCACTCCAGCTCCTAATCCAATGCAAACGACAATTTTATATAAACCAAATTGTATATAAACCTGTTTTTTATAAACTGTTTTTTAGCATGGCTATAAAATCCTTTCCATGGCATTGGGAGTGATGACTAGGAGTATATTCAAACACCATGGTGCTGTCTATTAGAGTGTTAAGTGAAGGTGTGTTTGCATCCTTTAGTTTGTGATGTTGAACATCTGGGATAAAAAGACACCTGCATTTCCAGTCTCTTTTTATATCTTTTCTTTTCACTGATCCCTATTACTACGGAACTGTTCTAGGTGCTGCAGAATTCCTGAACAAAACCATCAGCGCACTGGACTGACTCAGTCCAGCTTTAATGAAGACAGTGAGGATAGAAAAGCACGTAATTTCTAAATACTTTGAAAATAACAAAACAGGTGATGTAAAGCAGGCAATGATATTTCCAACTTACCTTCTGTTGAAATTACCTTCTGTTAACTGTATACAGTAAATTTACACCTGACGTGGATCATCCTTTACGCTTTCTCCTAGATAAAAAGCATCCCAAAAACTTTCAGTTGTGATGAACACAACATTGCTTTTGTCCAAACTGTATTGTACTGTTTTTTTTTCATACCCCACTGTGTATGTGTTTGTGTGTGTTTGTGTGTGTGTGTGTGTATGTATGTCCCCTTCGAGAAATCTGGAATCCACGTTTCCTTCTCAGCTCCCTCCCCCCTTTGCAGCAGAGCAATATTCTCTGAATGTTTCTCTTATTTATATAAGCGTGTTAATAATAAAAGTGCTTTTTTTAGGTAGCAGTGAATGGAAATGAAAACATTCTGTGGCAGAGCGGCGTGCGGCCTCCACACGGGCGGCCTGCGCGCCTCAATTTGCCGTAAAACACAAAACAATTTGAAATTACAATGGGGAGAGATTAAGATGAGATTAAATGGTAGGGCGAGGCGCTTGATGGCAGCGGGAGATAGTGCATATTCATTATGACAGGATTGGGACGGGGGGGAGGAGGAGCGGGACGGGCGCGGTGGCGGAAAGCAGATGGCATTGTAATTTAACGGGGATGTTTCCCAAGCACGGGAACAAGGCAGCGCGTCACCAGTGAAGGATGCCTAGCGTTTTAAAAGAAATCAATTGCGAACAGGCCCGAGACGTAGTGCATACAGTAATTGAATATTACCGGTGAGTGGAGTGTTAAAGTCCCACATCTGTACTTCACCATTCAAAAGTTTGGAGTTCGTAAGTTTGCAGTTTCAGATGTTTCTGGTACCATGCAATTCGACAGGTTTCAAATAATTAACATTAAGCTGTTACAAAAGCAGTATCCAGAATGATACGTAGAGCTGTACATGATTCTATAATTACTGAGAACACTACATGACACCAGTAATGAAGTTATCATTATATATTATAACTTTATATTATAACATTCAGCTTCCAGTTAATTATAAGTGTTTCTAAAGTGATGATCAGATCTAAAAGCAAATAACTTGACAAAATTAAGTAGATAATTGCACTGTATTATCTATTTTTAATACATGTTTGTTATCAGACAAACTGAATGTTGAATCAGACAATTAGAAACACATTATTATATCTTGTTATTAATAATAATGATAAAAGTGAATAATGTGATGAATGATACCAACCATGGTAGTGTTCCCTGTCCAGTAGGTGGACATAATGAGGATGACCATGTTACATGGAAAAGGACATGTGTGTGTGTGTGTGTATATGTGTGTGTGTGTGTGTGTGTGTGTGTGTGTATATGCACGTGTACAACATAACCCAGACTTTGGTGCATGCCACCAGACACATCAGCTTTGTCCAAGCTGCATGACGCAATCAATAATTACAACTGTTAATCAATGAGATTTTAAATAAGCATTGATCAGGCTTACAAGGTTACACAGGTCTGCTTTATATAAAGCCATGTTGCACCATGATGAGCTGAAATGGACAGCAAGCATGTAAAGAAGGTCCAGATGAAGTATCCACAGTGTTGTGCTGGTACCTGCTGTCTGAGTGGATGTGCTGATTATTACCCTGTCTCTACTCTTTATACACAAGCCTTCTTTGTGTTAATCTCTGTGTGTTAATTAGCATTGTGCGCAGTGATGCTGCTGGTTCTCCAGACTTTCTTTTATGCTCTTCCTTTTTAAGAGTTACACCTGAATGTTCAATAAACGGCCCCAAACTCTTACAGATCCTCACGCAAGCGCTCATCCGACGCCTTGCGTCTCCGGTGTGTGTGCCTCTGTTTGTGTGGGTGTGTTAGAAAGAGAGAGCTAGAGAGAAGTGTTGCAGAACGCTGTAGACTGTAGATTAGTCTCTGTCTGATTTACTGTCGGTCCCATGCACAAGCCTCAGAGTCCCTCTCTGCATCTGTCTCCATTTCCTAATGGTGTTTCAACAGCCTCAGCATAAGAGCTACTTTTTCATTTTAATGGCAGCACAAACACCCATGCCCTGCAATAGCTCCTGCTGCGGTCAGAGCCACAGACATGGCCAAAACAACACTTAAAAAAACAGACAATTAGCTGAAGTATGTTGGGCCATGAGAGATATGTGTGGACAGCAGGGGCCAAGGTAGCTTAAAGAGGAGGAACAAAAACATACCCCGTGTTAAAATCCTGTTTTTTAACGACTAGTCGTATGTACTCGAACATTTCCATGTGTGTGTATTGTGACCAGAAGCTGTACTATTTCAGGTTCTGGTCATGTTTGCTCAATACAACTTACCAGATGATGTTTCGTGAACAGCGAACGAGTGGAGATAAAGTGGTCGAATTGTGTGAGTGTATGAGTAATGCCATGCACTGTCCATGATTTTGAGTAGGAGGGGAGCCAGTTGGCTAAGAGGAAGTTTTCTGGTCAGTAGGGGTCACTCTCTCCCCTTGGGGGAATAATGTGTTGATATTGTTGTGTGACCTTTAACTTCACAACAGGCTGAATGGTTAGTGTTCTCCTTTGAGCGTATTGAAACACTTTACAATGCAAATCTTGGTGGCTTTGAAAGAGGCGAGGGCGTCCATCATCTTTGAGCGCAGGGGTTGAGAATAAGAGTTAAATTGATATAATGTTTGGTGTGTAAATGGGGGAAAAAAGTTTGTTAGATGGTCTCTTATTTCTTCTGCATATATGGTGTTATTTACTTGATTTTCATTCATGATCTATGGGGTGAGGTTTTGAGAAAATCCCCCTTCTATGCTGTGTATCCATCTCTATAACCATCTCCCTTCCAGTCTCTCTGTTCTGAAAGGGTCTCTCTCCTAGCAGTCTGATGACATGATGTCTTATCTCATTTATCCTGTTAACACAACTCTGCTCTCAGGTTTAATTAAACTATTCCTTCACCCCTCACTCTCTTTCTCTCTCGCGCTCGCTCTCTGTTTAATTGTGGAATGATCCACGCAGAGGGAGTGCTGAACAGAGACACGGAGAGTCTCCTCTCCTCTCCTCTGCTCTCCGCTTATCTGTGGTCTCTGCGGTAACCTTGAGTGAGGAACTTGACTGGCCTCATTTGGGTGCTCCGTCAAGTGCAGCCTCGTTTATTGTGCTTAAGAACGAGGGAAGAGAAGGAAATTACAGGGGGAAAAATGACTTTTCAATCAAAGCACAGATCCTCCCCCCCTCTGTCATTGGGCATTATATGATTCTGATATAATCGTAATAGGATTTAAAGTTATAGTCAGATCTTATCTGTATTTATCATATGCTGTATGTAGTTTTATGTAGAGCTTTAAAAGCACATTTTGTAAATACTGCATCTATATGTATTTATATGTATGAATGTATATTACGGGAATACATGTGTGCATTTTTGTGTGTTCTTGAGACTGTACCGTAGGTGCTGTATGTATGTGTGTATATATGTGTTTATATATATATGTGTGTGTGTGTGTGTGTGTGTGTGTGTGTGTGAGAGAGAGAGAGAGAGGGAGGATGGAAAGGAAGCATGTATATGTCTGCTAGCTAATGAGGAGCATTTTAATTAGTTGGCACACCTTGGTCTGAGAACTTCTCTGGCATAATGGACACTTGACACATGAAGATATCAAGATGTCAGTCTATGTATTCTAAGTTTGCCATTATTATCTGATATCTGAAATGATCTGAAGTTGTTATGAACGATTTCCTATATCATACCAATATTGCATGTGTGGTGGTCACTTACATGGTGAAATGTTGAGTTTTGGATTTTTTTTTTTTATGTCTCTTTAACCCTTTAACGTTCTGTTCAATGTAAGCACATTTTGTTCACTACATTTTAATGAAGAAGGTGTTGAACTTCCTCAACCTGATTGTGGCATCTCTACCAATCGGCTGAGGTATGTTAGGATAGTAAAATCCACTAGAGGTCACTGAATCTTTCAGTAGACACGCCTTTACTGTTCTCATCTAGGAGGGAAACAAAAAAAAATTATATATATATATATATTATAGTTTCAGAAGTTTAGATGAACAGAATTATTTAGCTTTATACAACAAAAAGGAGTCTAATTAGGGTAAAATACTTTTCATAAAACATGAATTACCAAACGGTCTAATTGTTGTTTTATGCTAAAGGTTTTTATGCTAAGCTAATGTAATTAAAATATTAAAATTAACTCCTTGTTTTGGTATTATTGGCCCAAACAAATAAAAATGCAATCTGTTTTTTTTTTGGTGACAGTGTATAAAGAACGAGTGTATAAAGGCAGTAAAAAATAAACTCAGATGCTAACACAGTCGCTTGCTTACCGGCACTTCACTTTCATTTGCAGTTCACAAAGGTAAGAAAATACGTTAACATGCATATTATAGCTTTAATAAATCATCTTTCAGACTTCCCTCTTTTTTTCCATAACAAATATTTAGCAATACCATTAGCAAGATGCTGTTGTGTGCACTGATAAAACTAAAAGAGCAACATGTATGTAGAATCCCTCAGCAACCCTGAGCCCAATGTTGTACATGAAAATTCCTAATATTTTTGTTGAGCTCTGCAGGGCTTGGGTCGAGTAGCAGACCTCTAAAACACACACACACACACACACACACACACACATATACATACATACATACATACATACATACACACACCGACTTGAAATTGAGTAGGAACATATTCCTGAACCAATGATCCATTTACCCTTCACAAAAGACACACTGATGTCCTTTTTTACCACACCCTCCTTACTTCCTCTTCTCGACTCTAGTCTTACTATTCCACTGGTATCAAAATTCCTGGTGGCCGCACTCTTCCTCCCTTCCTAATCTGCTCATCAGGTCTTTTGGTTAAATCATGATGCATAGTCCCGGCCTGCACAGAGGAGCCCCATTAGTCACGAAGTGGCCGTTCGACGTATCTACTTTTTATCCATCTTTTAAATCAGTCCGTGCGGCTATTGGCAGCGGGCTGGGCAGCCTCCAAGTGCGCTGATTGAAGTGGCATTGTTTGGGAGACAAGGCGCGCTGAATCAATAGGCAGTCTTACTAAATTACAGTTTGCATGAAAAATGAGGCCCTCCCCCTTTTAAAGGTTGGAGAGGCATGAGATGATGCCTGGAAGTGGTTCATCGTTACACACTCAACACACTCTCACTGGCCATGTGAACGAATTAGATTGCATTTTAAATAATATTACTATAATTGTTATTGCTGTTATGGGGTTTAACCATGTTACAGTACCAAATACAGAACTTGTGCACTTATAGACACACAACACATTTATATGCTAATCAGTCAGTCAATCGATCAATCAAAAAAAAGTTGGAACAGTACAGAAAATGCAAATAAAATAAAGCAGTGATTTCTAAAAAGTTGGCTAGTATTTCGTTACAGACATAATGAACTTGAAATATTTCATGTTTTGTCCTGTCGGCTTCATTTCATTTGTAGATATACACTACCAGTCAAAATTTAGGCTCGGCTACTCATAGAAGGTTTCCTGATTCCCGTATATATTTTAGTTTCATATTCAGTGTAATGTTTTGCTTTAGAATAGAGGTGAAAACATCAAACTATAAAATAGCACTCATGGAATTTTGCAGTCACCTTCAAAATGGTAACTTTACAGAAGGATGAAACAACTTTCTTAACTTGCAATGGAGGCTGATATAACAACATATTTAGACCAGTTTTGTTGGTCTGTCCACCATGAATATTTATAAATTTAAAAGCTCCAAGTAGAGCTTTTCAATAGTACAAAAAATAGATACTTTTTTGCGCAACAGAATATATATTAGAGGTGGCAATATGGCAAACATATAATATTGCGATACATCAAGAGTATATGTGGTATATCAGAATATTTATTGTTTCAGACATCTCATCAGTTGGAACTGTTAAGCATAAGCCTGTAGAGTCTTTCACTAAAAACATTGATTTAGCTGGGTGTGTCTAAACCTTTGACTGGTACTGTACATCCATTGCTTCCATTCAGGCTTGCAACATATTCTAAAAAAGTTGGGATGAGGAAAACTTAGAGCTAGGGTTAAGTATAAAAAATGTAATAATGATGCGATTTCAAACAGGTAATGATACCAGGTGGTTGTAATAATGATTTGGTACTAATATACCATTCAGGAAAGGCCTATTTCTTTAGGAGCTAAGCCGAGGATCACCAGTTTACCAACAAATGTGTGAGAAAATTAATGAAATGTTGAAAAACAATGTTTTACAAGGAAAGATGGAAAGGTATTTGGATATATATGGCCCTCTTCAGTGCAGAACATGATTAAAAAGTTTCAAGGAATCCTGAAGCAATTTCAGTGTGTAAAGCCTTAGCTAAATAACTGATCTCTCAGACGACAGAGCAACAAGAACCGTCATTCATCTTCAAGCGACATAACCACATGGGCTCAGGATTACTCTGGCAAACTTTTTTCAAGCACTACAGTAGATAGATACATCCACAAAAGGCAGTTAAAAAGGAAGCCTCATGTTAACCATGTCCAGAAACGGCACCAGCATATTTGGACTCAAAAGCTGAACAGGATCATCCAGATACCTTTACCTTTAACTTACCTTACCTTCTGAAAAGTATGCTGAAAAGTACATCAGAATGTTGGAGCAACATAGGCTGCCTCCTAGACAACAACTTTTCCACGAGTGTCCATGCATTTTTTAAACAAGACAAAGAAAAAACACATTCTGCTCACATTACAAAGGCATGGCTGCAGAAGAAGAGTGTGTGGGTGTTTGACTGGCCTACCTGCCGTCCCGCATTTGTCCCCAGTAGAGAATGTGTGCTGCATTTTAAAACACATAATGCATCAGTGAAGACCCCATACTGTTGTACACCCTGAAAGTTGTTTAAAAATTACACCTGAAATACTGCATCACTTGGTGTCTTCAGTCCCTAAACGTCTTGGGAACATTACAAAACTGTAAATGCAAGAATCAAAATTGAAAAAAAATGCTAATTGTGAAAAAAACAATATATTCATGAGTATAAATTAATAAAACTATTGGACTGTTTTTAGTCTAATACTGAGTTAAAAAAAATATATTTACAAATCGCTGTTTCCAGTTTTAATTTTCATTTTTCGTGCTGTCCCACCTTTTTTGCATACAAAACATATTAGCATACAAAAAGCATATACTAAATAGCCTAGTTCACTGGTTGATAAAAAAAAAGATGTACTACAGATGATCATTGTTTACAATTAAAGAGTAAAGAAGGAATAAGTTTAAAGTAGCACTTACTAGGGCTGTACCCGACTCAGAATTTTGTCAGTCGAATCGGATTCGCCCATCCTGGCCGACGATTCGACTATTCGTTTTTCTCCATATACATTATCTAGTACTCAGTAAATCAGTTTGCATACGTTTCAGATCTGATGTCCTCCTCATTTAGAAAGTCAGCAGAGTCACAGGAACATATTTTTGAACTAAAAGAGACGTGGCATATGATGAACGATCTGGAGCCTGATTTAATTACAGAATATAGCGTCGGGCAGCAAGCAGTATTTATGCTAAAAATTAGCTTTTTAATTTCACTTTTAACAGCTTCTTCAGTAGGATGACCCTTCGTCTTTCATCTCTCATAAATAATGAACTGCTAAATAAAACCAAATTAGTCAATATTTAAATTATTTTTAGATGAAAAGGAGAACAGTACACCTGAACCGTTTAATTATTATATCACCCGCGCTGAAATAATTATTTCTCGTTTATCGGCAGGCGTATTAAGTGACTGTACTTATCTTTAAATAAAAATAATCTTAGCTGTAAACGAATAAATAAAACTATCTGTAATTT